>CAJHQP010002461.1:0-85646 GCA_905132765.1 Moricandia arvensis
CCCACTATTCTCCTACAAGTTTGTCAGTTAAATTAAAGACGAGAAGGCAAAATGGACTGTATCAGCATCATTGTCCATTGAATTTGAGATATAAAAAGATTTAGAGAAGAAAGAAGAGATATGAAAAGGATTAAAAAGGTCACATGTGGCTCAATCGCTTGCTTGAGTAAGAGTCCATGTGTCCTCTGATCGATATCCTCATGATAAAGCTAGCAACTTATATTATGTATTCAAATGAGGATATTTGAGGCTATGTCAGATAGCTTCTAGTAGATTGTGGGAGGGAAGATAGATTAGCTAAGCAAAGTACATGGAAATACTTAGATGTGGCTGCAACAAAAATTTAGGCGAAATGGTGTTCCACGGAGCTGGTAAGTCTTTGTGTTTTCAATCCTTTCTCTGACTAATCCTATATTTTGCTTGAGGGCAAGCAAAGGATAAGTCTAGGGGAGTTGATATGTCATGGTTTTTACCTGATTTGCCCATGATATGTATACAGTTTTAAAGTCTTTATTATGCATTTCGTATGGTTTTAGAGTCTTTACAGGTTCAGGTATTCACTGGGAGCAATTGGAGCTTTTAGATCATTCTGGAGCATTGAAGAGTTCTCAATCGAGAATTCGAAGTCAGAACAAAGAAATGCTATGACCATCGATCAACTCCTCACCTTGAGTGTCGATCGAATGTCAACACTTCTGCCGAGTTACTTAAGATTTAGCGAAATCATGATTCTGCCTCGATGTTCATTATTTGCAAGACAAGTCCCTGGCCGAGTTTTAGGCGATTTATTAGGTTATTTAGCTGTTTTGCAAGACACCACTTCTTACACAACTGTTTTGATACTTGCAACCTTGACGGCTACCCTTGAGAGAAAGAGATCTATTCGATTATCTGACAAAGATCTTGAACTCCCTTGTTTTATTATTGTTATTTTTATGCAATTTATTTATCTATTTATCATGTTTATCTCAATCATATCTGAGTAGTCTATTGTTAGATTTAGGGTTCTTCTAGGGTATTTAATGGCGTACTAAAGTTATGAAATTGTTAGGGTTATTCTAATTAGTTATTTGTTTAAGTAGATCTTAATGCTAAGTTGAATTTGATCACTTCAACCTCAGGTTATACGATGTTATGGCACAAGCGAGAGCTTGGTTATACCCTGAAACATATCTTAAATAGTCTAAAACCCTAGTAACAAACAAAAGTTGAACTAGAGACTTAGATAGCACATCAAACTCATTAATCGTTTCTGTTTAGAAGTAGCGTCGATCGATGCCACACAGTGGCCATCGGTCGACACTCCGTTAAGACTTACGAGAGTGACTTATCTAAACCCTAAGTTTGAGTTCAAAACAAGAGCTTCACTAAATTCCTTAATAATGAATTTGTTTGCATTGCCTAGTCTACGTGAGAGTTCCCCTAAGTCTAATCCTTCTTAATAATCTTTACAAACCAAACCAATCATTGGTTCACTATTCATAAATCTATACTTTAATCTAACTTTATTTCGAAACAACAATTCTATTTGTGTGATCTTATAGTCTCTGTGGATTCAATCCCTAAGTACTACGCTGAACCTCTTATTTGAGAGAGTATAAGTAGCTTCCAGGGTTAATTTGAGAGTGCATAATTACATCACTTTCACTCGGAGTTTGGCCATAAGCGAATCTCATAGGGATGACATGTACAAATGGAACTATACTCAAAATGGGATGTATACTGTGAGATCTGGATATTGGGTTGCACGGAACATACTCCATCGGGACCATGAGGAAATTGTTGGGGAACCGTGTACTACTAAGTCTAAGGCTTTTTCTTGGAATATAAACGGCCCTTAGAAGATCCGACATCTTATAAGGCACATGGTGTCAGGTTACATAGCGGTTACATGGAATTTAACACGACGCCATATGTGTTGCGACAACCACTATCGTAGATGTGGACAGCCTGATGAATCAATCAACCACACAATTTTTAATGCTCACCTGCTTTGCCAACATGGGCCCTCGCCTCGACACCATCGTGTCCGGAAACTTTTCCAACATCGAGCGTTTTTACAAACTTGGAATTTTTATTACGGAGGAAGAACGAGATTGAAGATCCTGACCTAGATAAGGATTCTTACCCGTGGATTATTTGGTACTTATGGAAGGCACGAAATGACAAGATATTCAGAGGAATCTCAAGGGATTACTAGAGTTGATTAGACATGCGGATACCGAATGCAATTCTTGGTTTGAAGCAAACAAAAAACCTCCACAGAGGAGAATCAAACTGCACATCAGAAAATGAATATACAATTTCTATGCTTGTATAATAATTGTCTGGTGGATCGATCATGGACAGCTGAAGAAAACCGCAGTGGATTTGGTTGTGTTTGGAGGGATGGATCAGGAAATGAGTAGTTCTTAGGGCTTAAAAACAAAGAAAATGGTATGTCGTCTTTGCACTAAGAAATGGAGGCATTTCTCTCGCCAATGGAGGTGCATGCTACAAAACACTGACTGCAAACATTTCGGGACATATTGCAAGCACATATTGTCAATGATTCAAGATTCGTAAGATTTATCGAGTTTCTCCACATAACTAGGGGAGATTGCTTTGCTGAAGAGAAGATCCAAACTTCAAGATGTCCTACAATCCAAGAGCGCAAAATCGGATTGCAGATGGTTTAGCGAGGATTGCTCACAATTTCTATTGTGACTTATCTTTTGTTGGTTGTTCTATTGTGGTTTGGATTCCCAGTTCACCTCAAGTTTGAGTAGTAGAATAACCTTTTGAGGTTAAAGAAAAGAAATTACATTAATCCAAAAGTACGAGAATGAGGATGTCCTAATCTATCATGCCAAATTGCATTAGCCGTAGCAAGAACAAAAATAGAAGAACAAGAAATATGAGAGATTGGCTTGGTGTTGTTAAGCAAATACAAGCCATCCTTGGATACTCCTTTTCCAAGCAACCTACTTGTCTAAAAATGCACAACATTAAGACTAAAAATAACAATGCAATTCAAAATAATGGTTGCTTTTTTCACAAAAAACAGATTAGATATTTAGCTAGGCATATAAAATGCTTTAACTTCTTTATCGAACAACCTCTGATCGCATAAAACTTTTGTTGGTATTCTATCTCCATTTGAAATCACTACATTCTTTAAGGCCGGTTTTGCATTGCAGACCAGACTTTAATCACAAATCATATGATGAGATAATCATTAATCTACAATCAATGGCTTAGTGATATTTGATGCATTAAACACATTACCAAATACTTTAGTAGAATTATACTTGATGGCTTTGATAAGAGAATTAAGATAATACCTTCTCACCATTTCATCTTGAGTAGTTACCAAGGAAGCATGAGTAGATACCAACACCTTCCCTTCTTACTCATTGAACCGTATAGAAGAACTGGTTGCTTCATTGGAGAGGTTAGCTCTTGTTTCCCTTCACACTCTTGCTCTCGATCGATGGTCTACACGCAGAAGCCCAATTCACAAAGTACCCGACTTGAAGGCCAAGTCATAAAAATTACTAAATTGTCCCTGGTTGTGTTTTGCCTAATTTATATATTCTTTGCTGGTGTTTTATGCAAAAAGATTTCTTTTACAGCTTAAGACTTCATAGTAAACATACTAGTTTTAGGAGGAGAAGATCAAGAATTCTTTCAAGCTTTGTATTGGAACCCCATTTTCTATCCCTATTATTCTTATGCATTGTCTTATGTTTATGATTATGTTCTGTTTAGCGATGTCTGAGTATATCTCTTGTTAGATTTAGAGTTTATTAATGGTTTTGACGGATTAGATAAACAAAAAAAAACCTTGGGTGATTATTAACTATATCAATATAATTGTGCTTATTGCTTGTGTTCTAGAGTAGCTAACTAGAACCCTAATATTAGGATAATTGATACTGAGAGAGTAGGATCTTACATGAAAAAATTATGTTGAGCTTAAATTACTAGGGACAATCAAGAGATAGGTGTAGTAGTTCTAAGTGAACCAATCGAATCTGATCGTTTAATGCTTGACTAAGAAAGTCATCGATCGATGCCGTTTTGCATACCATTGATCGACGGTCATTCCCAATTTGCATACGTAAGTTGTAGACTCTGACCTTAGCCATAGGATATATATAAATTATATATTTACTTATTACATTCATGTTCTATTATTGAAAACCCATTGGCTTCTATCCACTATAATTAACTACATGAAAACCCTAAATCTAGCTATTTCCTTTGTTTACAAACCAACTCATTCATGATTTACTGTTTCTTAAGTCTTAATAATTTCCTAGCATAACTAAGTTGATTATCAAATCTATTGTGTGCCTTCGCTCTCTGTGGATCAGATCCCTAAGTACTACAACTGAACCTCTTATTTGAAATAGTAATCAGTAGCTATAGGGTAATTTGAGTACGTATCAAAATTTGGCGCCGTTGCCGAGGAGCAAAGATCACCATTAGATTTGTTTTGCAAGTTTTGTCTAGGTTTCTTTTAGTTTACTTACAATTTTTTTCTTTTGTCTTTCAAGTGCATGCCCAATAGTACCAGAAGAAACAAGGAAAAAGAATTAATTTTCTCCGATCATGTAGCAATCGAACGTATCATCCCCAAGGAGAAGTGACAACAATTGATCCACGCCAACACTTCTTCATCGATCGACACTCATCTGCCATAATCAATCAACACCAACACCGAGTCATCGATCGGCGATGATTCCCAGCAGAGATGGTTGCTATGCTGATGGTGACTTGGAATGAGAGAGGACACCTGTATGACCTCGAAGGTTATCTGCAAAATGCAACATGTTCGAGAATTGATTATCAAGGTATTGTAGTCCCTGACCAAAAGAAGGTGCTGTAGCTGAAGCCCATGCTGCTCAACCCAGAACGTTGGTTGAATACAATTGTCCATATAAGTTCTATGCCAACATATCTGCTATTCGTTGTCCATCTTTCCAGAGGAACGATTTTGAGCTGAAGCCAGCATATTTCACACTTGTGGTACATACACCAATTCATGAAATTCCCATGAGCATCTTATGGATCATTTGTAGCGATTTAGGGATCTTGTGTCTGCCATCATGGCTAATGGAGTTCCTTTGACTACCTTTTATGTAAGCTCTTCAAGTATTCGCTTGCTGGAGATGCTTCATACTGACTTACTGGAGATGCTTCATACTGGCTTGCTGGAGATGCTTCATACTGGCTTGCTTAAGCAACTACCACCAGGATCCCTTACATTCTGGACAGACATAAAAAATGCCTTCCTGCGTAATTTCTTTGATGATGCCAGAGCTGAGGATTTGAGGAGCAGAATTGCTACATTCACACATGAGCCTGCAGAGTCTTTCAGAAACTCCTGGATTAGATTCAAATCCTACCATGGATTCAATGAACTGCAACTTCTCAGCACTTTCTTCAGAGGTATTGAGTTGTCATACTAGATGACTTTAGACACATGCAGTGAGAGAAACTTCTGCACTATAAATCCAGAAGAGGCTATTAGATTGATAGATAATTTGGCAGCTAGCAACAACACCAATAACAATGATCAGGAGAGGAGAAAATCGGCCCATACACTTACCAAGGATCAAATGGAAGAAGTAAAATCCAACTTGGAGAGTGTTCAGAGGTTTCTGAAGAAGCAAATTAGTTTCGCAGAAGGTGTAAAAGCTATAGGATCTGACAATGAGAAATGTGAAGAAAATGATGTGAACTTTTTTGGAAGTGGATACCAGAGATATGGGAACCAGAGCAACATAATTTTTAATGGCAATGGTCAGAGGAGTAGCTACAACCAAGGATCACAGCAATGGAGACCCTACAGCAACAACATAACCTATGGAGCATCTTACTACCACAACACCCTATCAAGTACATAGGAGAAAAAGATTGAATCCATGATTGACAAGGTTCTAGAGGGACAGCAGAAGATGACAGTGGATTTCAATGGATTGATTGATGTTGTCTATTCCAACCTCAACATTAAATTTGAAGCTCTCAACATCCATGGTAAGAAGCTGGAGAATCAAGTTGTTCAAACCAATGAAGCTGTGAGGAGAAAAGAAACCTTAAACAAGGAAAAGATAGAGGTTGGACTGAAGCATCACGTCGGTGCCATCACAGATGATGATTTTTGGCAAGTTGTGGAAGAAGTTAAGCACCAGGAGGGACAAAATTCGTGAGAATCCTCTGCCCTATTCGAACGACCATCGATCGACTGGCAAAGATTACCCTTGGGCGACGGTACCTGAAGAATCCATGTATGAAGAGATGGAAATCGATGGACAGCAGGACCCTACCATCGATCGATGGCCGATCGAAACAGAAGTATGTCGGCTACTAATCATAGACCTGAGTCTTTTATATACTCATAGGCACTCGATACCCACCCAACCCAAACCCAACCAGATAGATAAACCAGTCCCTACGATAATTGAGGAATCTATGGGTGGACACTCTAGAAGAAATAATAAGATCCCTAGGCATCTTAAAAGGGAAGCTAATGAGAAAGAGATGGATGGCTTTGCTAAGAGATTCTTTAGAATTTCCTTAGAAACCCCATCCGAGGAAGCTTATTACACTCACAGATTGTGGATGTTCTTCAGAGAAACCAAGGACACTGATGAAGACAATAAAATTATGTTTAATCATCTAAGAGAGAAGATAAAGCAGAGATTAAGTTGCAGAAGAGAAGCAAACTGAAAAGTTTGTGGTTCCTTGCAACATCATGGGACATAACTACTCTCATGCACTCTGTGACACCGGTTCTTGAGTAAGCATTATGAAAAAAAACCATGACAGAGGTGCTCAGCTTAAAGATGGAGCCTTCTAGTTATTCATTCACTTTTGTGGATTGCTCTAAGGTAAATTCATGAGGCATAGTCAAAGAAATACAAGTGCAAATTGGTGATGCCATAATTCCTGTAGACTTTCATGTCTTGAACGTCCAAGTGGAGCATAATTCATCCCTGCTACTTGGAAGAGCTTTCACGGGGAAGGTAGGAGAAGTATGCTTCATGAAGACAAACATGTTGTATTTATCCCTTATGGATTAAAATCATTACTATGAACATGTTCAAACTGAACCAAGAGTGCTCTCATTGATTTGGTTCATGAACCAGAACTTGTGGCCATGTGTTTCTGCGATTTCGAGCAAGATAATGAGTCAGATGATGGAGCATAGATCGACAACCAGCCCACACAATCGGCCAACATAAACAACATACAATCGGTGGACACCCACCCTTTGACATCGATCGACAACCCTCACTTGGGGCATGATATGGCTAACCTAGGTTACAACTCTTCTTATCTTGAAGAAGAAGCAATCAAGTACCATGCTCTTTCTCCATAGGAAGCTTGAAATTTCAGAGGATCCGCTGAAACCTGTATCACGACACCGATCGACAGTGGCCTTATACCATTGATTGATGCTAATCAAGGAGAAGGGTAAGAATTTTATAAGGATACAACTAGGAGAATATTTCGTTGGGAAACCAGAGATGAATATGGAGTTTATAGAGATGAAGATGACAATGCATGAGATTTAGACGACATAATCATCAACGTGTCCAAAGAAGACATAAGAAAGATTCTCCAAAGAGCAGTAGTGGTTGGTTACACTCATCTGTGTTTACCACCAGATAATTTTGAGGAGACCAGGCAATTAGCTGGCTACTAGAACAAAGAAATAGATTGGTACAAGCTATCTACAGAGCACATAAGATGTTGATTGATGACTACTACAAGAGGATTGATGAGATTTATTACCCATTCAACAACAATATTAGCTGGCTAACTACGTGCATGGAGGAGATGAAGCAAAAGATGGACTTGATACGTGCTCAAATTACAATAGGTGAGCTATTGATTACTCCCTCAAATAAGAGGTTCAGCTGTATTACTTAGGGATCAAACACACAAAAATTCTAAGATTACACAATAGATTTATTCTTTTCGTACTAAAGCTAGATAAGATTAATAAGATGTAAAGTAATGGCAAGATTGGTTTGTAGGTTTATTCGAAATGGAAATGAATTAGACTTAGGGAATTCATAGGTAGGATGAAGATGCAACTAAATAATTAGCCAGAGATTTATATAGCTTCAAACTCAAGTAAACAATCGTTCATTATTACGGGATCGTTGATGGACCGTTGATCGATGCTACTTCTAACAGATTCAGCGACAAGGTTTCATAAGTTCCCTAACCTATTAGATCAACTCTTGTATGCATCTAGTTGTTTGGATAAATTTTAGTTCAGGTAATTGATTAATTCTTCGCTTGTTCCAATCAATCCTAAGATCTAGGTTTAAGGTGATCAATCTTAATCATAGCAATAAGAACAATTTAGATAAAAACCTTGTAAACTACTGCTAATATCAATACAACATTACCAATTCATAGACTACCTTTGAAGGACCCTATATCTAGGAATTGAATTACTCGGACATGATTATAAAGAACATAAAAACTCTGAATAAATTGCATATAAGAAATAAAGTAAGGAAATAGGGAGTTCAAGATCTTCTCTGTAAATGATAGGTAGATCTCTCTCCCAAATCCTAGCTCCCTCTCTTTAGGGTAACAATGATGTTTTGTTGGAGAATAAGTGTGTAAAGAGACTTAGGGTTACAAAACTAATAAAAACCCTACAAATAGTGTAAAATGCGGCCATGTACTTGTCTTTCAAATAAGAAATTCTGGGTAAAATTCCTAGTTTTTTCAAATCATCATAAAACCTCGGGTGGCTGCACCGTCGATTGATGGCCATGAGTTTTCATCGATCGATGGTGAATGATAAAAGCAGTTTCTGACTTCTGGTTTTCAGGAAAGCTTCTTCAAAGCTCCCAAAATGATCGAAAAGCTCGAAGTTCGTTCAATAAGTACCTAGACCTGTAAATATTCTAAAACAACTCCAAATGCATATAAATACTCTAAACACACACACACACACACACACACAAATATATATATAATGCAAAATCCATGACATATCAAATCCCCCAGAGTTATCCTTTTGATTGTCCTCAAACAAAACAAAGGTAAGCATATGGAAAAGATTTGAAAAACACAGGGACTCACAAAATCTATAGCTCATCATTTTCACCTCAATTATGTTGCAACCACATCAAACAAGTGTCAAATCTTAGAGAAACTTATTATACTTTATCCTAGTATAGCAACCAAATTCATTCTACCAACAACTTAGCAAAACCTAGTCTGACTCAGCCCTATACTAACCTCATTTCTTGCATAAAATAAAAGTGTTGGCTTTACCTTGGGAGTTTCGGTCAGAGGACACATGGACTCTTACCCTTGCAAGTATCTGAACAAACATGCAGTATTCTCTGATCCCTTTCTTCCCTCTTTTCTCTCTTCTCTGAATCTTTTTATATTTCAAATCCAATGATCAATGATGCTGATACATTCCATCTTGTCATCTTCGTTTCAATTTATTTTTATGATAAAGTGTATCCTCGATTTATCCTGGACTATATCCATCGATCGACACTAGTTTGTGTCCGTTGATCGACACTAGTTAGACAAAACAATTGTTCTCTCAGTTTCAACGTGTCAGGTGCTCTAATTTATCGATATATTATCAGTCATCCTATTTAACACTGTTAGACACTCAACACACGTTAGTAACAAGATAAATAATGTCTCAAACCATAGCAGAATAAAGCAAAATAAGTTCAAACATAAGTTTTGATAGACTGAAAAATAAAATGTAAGTAGCAAAAAGAGAGAAGGCTAAGGACTAGTCCTCATTGGTCCCATCATCGGCATCATTCTCTGGATCGTGTGCAGGTCTTTCTGCGGGCGCTGGTGATCTGGCTCTGATGCTCCCTCTACTCATGCAGTGGCATCTCGATTCCCTAGCCCAAATGGCCTCAAGAGCGACTGGTACGGTGCGCTGGAAGTCTCCACGGTCGTGTATGGGGAAGTCATGGATGATCAGGAACTCAGGGAGTGGTGCCTGTGGAGGTGCTGGAGCGGCTTGCGCAGCTCTCGGTGCGGCTCGCGTGCATGGGCAGGTGCTAGGGTTACGCAGAAGGATCGGGTTTGGATGGAGCTCAAGTCTGGAGAGGTGATCATCAAAATCCGTAACTGTCCGCTGAGGCAGCTATAGTAGACATGGTCCGTCGGTACTCATAAAACTCCAGAAGCGACCCTCCTTGAGCCCCTGTGTGCTCGTCAAATGTGCTCCATCCATGAAGCTTTCGTTAGTGTCAACTGTGGTCTGATCCAGCCTAATGTGCAGATGCCTGAAGATAGGTGTAAGCAAACTCCCCACCATCTCCCTCTTGGTTCCCATTCCCTGGAATGGCTTCTTCTTTAGCTTGACCAAGTATTCAGCAAATACATCTCCTAGGTTAATCCAATGATACTCCGCCGGTCCCCGCAGATCTCCCAAGTCAACCAACTCGCGCACTGAACGGTACGAAAATGTAAGCTCCTGCACTCCCACTTTGTTAGGTTCCATATTGCTTAACAGTATGTTGGACAGAACCTTGACAAAGTATGGACAGAACCTTGACAAAGTAACGCAGAGTTGGATTGAAAATGTCGGCATGGGTGGCTGTATTCGAGTGAAAGTGTCCAGTGGCCAGAAAATTTGAAAAAGCTTACAGTCCACGAAATGCAGGAACAGTGCAATGCAGGTTGGTGACGTACTTGAACCCGTAGATCTCGCAGAGGGTTGGGATAGGGATCTGGTATTTGATGCCTCAGATAAAGAATGTCAATGTCCCTTCACTTGCCCTCTTGACCCTCGCATGGATGTAGTAGACCTGAACAGTGGCCATGAATTGCTGAACCAGATCTGGGTAGAGATCGTAGGACCTGGTAGCCATCGTGCCCAAGCCCAACTCGCTGATCATATTCTTCAGATCAGCCTCGAGATCCAGCCTCCTAATAACGTCCCAGTCGATGAAACACATAGGCTCAATGATAACATCTTGCCAAGCATTGTAATACATGGTGTCGTAGTCGGCCCACTTATCAGATATCTGCATGTGGGTACACTTTCTTCTCATTGCGGTGGCCCGAGGTTTGGGGTATTCATCAAAGGTCTCGATAAGTTCCCCTTCTTTTTACAATGGCCAAGGATCTCGGGAAGGGATATGTGGTGGTGCCCTAGAGTTTTCAGCATGGTCAAACCGTTTCTTTGTTCTTCGTTCTTCCTTCTGCATTATTAATAAACGAAGAATTATCATGTATAATCAAACAGCAATGAACGTCGATCGATGGATTACCAATGTCATCAATCGACGAAATGCTAGGCATATCGATCGAGGTTACGCAATTGACATTGATTGATGCTCGTTCGCGAAACCTGCAAAACAAAATTCGTTCGAATCAAACTCACAACACACCAATCATCATATATATATTATGATAATCCTTATTCTACTATCCCATCACCCTAATTCGTTTTTAAAGAACCTTAATTCCTATCCTAAGCAGAGCTCTTGCATAAACCCTTAAACAATTCCGAAAACAAGAGATTTAGAGAGCATACCTTGTAGTTTGATTTGAACAAATGTAATAGATTGATAGAAAATGAGAAATCAAAGGGGTTTTGTGATTCCAGAACAAGCAACAAAAACAAAGAATACATGTCCTTGCTTAGTTTCACAACTAATAAAGACAATCCGAGATGGGCATTGCTAGAACTTGGCAAAGGCGATGACAAACAAAAGCTTAATAGGGGATAAGGAGGCAACACAAATCGTCCACCAGATCATTTGGAGCATTATTTCAAGTCAATATGAGGTGGGGTCGTGGTGATAAAAGGGATGGACGAGAAGTACTCTTACTCAGCCACATTGGACTTGTTCGGCCACCCGAATATCCAATGCAATTCTTGATCGAACTTGGAGAGCAAAAGGTACACATGAGAAATGATGATCGAACTTGGAGAGCAAAAGGTACACATGAGAAATGAGAAAATACTAGTTAAATGAACAACACATTTGGAGCAGCATAAGAATGGTTCTATCATATTAGAAGGACTGGATTTGAGGGAAAATCCTTTTAAAGGAGGAGAGGATGATGTGATCTGGACCAGCCTCATCTTCAAGGATTTAAAGGTCATGTGTGAACCAGATAGGTCACTGTTTAAGTTGTAATTCAATGGTCAAAACATGGATCTTATTGGCTTATCCACAAAATATTGGATAGAGAGAAGCTGAGAGCTCTTGATGCGGCCTTGGAATTACTTGGATCAACCGACAAAACAAGGCAGTTCGGCCACAAGGAGATGGACGACCAAGACATAATCAGTACTCCAACAGGAGCTTGCATTCATCATCAGCTTGCAACATGGACGAGTGGAGAGAATGGAATGGTTGACACTGGAGCTAAAGAAGCAGCTAATGGACCAGAGCTGTACTTGGACCAGGAAGAAGATTTACATTGACCAAGTAAGTCTAAGGAAAAAGTGGAACGGGCCAGAAGCTATTTGGGTCATGCATATGTTGGAGAAGGTTGAACAAGGGCCTTTAAAGCCCGAGAAGTGGAACGATCGACGATCTTGGTTCAAGTTGGGCGGTTTACTTAATTTAGGTGTATTTCTATTTTCTTGTAAACCCATTAAAGTTAGGTTTTCCATTTTAGACTAGGGTTAGAGTTTTCTTAAACTAATTAGAAAAAGGTTTTAGCTGTTTTCCTTATTAGATTAGGAATAAGTTTTTCTAGTTAGGGTTTTAAGTCTTCTCTTTACAAGCCAAAGCTCTGCACATAATGTAACTACGCACTCTTTTAATAAAATTCTCCAAAGCTTTGGCTTTATTTTTCTCTCTTTCGAGACATCTACCTTGATCATTCACGTGGCCATATCCATCTTAATCACCCAGGAAGGAGACCCTTCTTTTTTACATGATCTCCAACATGCATCAGTATACGAGGTTACATGATATGTCATGGTTTTTACCTGATTCTACCTATGATATGAATACGGTTTTGAAGTCTTTATTATGCAATTCATATTGTTTTAGAGTCATTACAGGTTCATGTACTCATCGAAAACATTTGTCGATTTTTGATCATTCTAGAGCATTGAAGAGTACTCAGCCGAATTCAGAGTCATAACAAAGAAACGTTACGACCATCGATCGACGCCTCACCTTGAGTGTCGATCGACGGTCAACACTTCTGCTGAGTTACTTAAGTTTTGAGGAAATCACGATTTTTGCCCAGATGTTACATTATTTTCAAGCAAAGTCCCTCGCCCAGTTTTAGTCTATTTATTAGGTTATTTAGTTGTCTTGCAAGACACCACTTTTTACACAACTCTTTTGATATTTGCAACTTTGACGGCTACCTTTGGAGAGAGAGATCTATTCGATTCTCAGACTAAGATCTTGAACTCCCTTGTTTCAATATTGTTAATTTATATGCAATTTATTTATCTATTCATCATGTTTATTTCAATCATGTCTGAGTAGTCTATTGTTAGATATAGGGTTCTCCTAGGGTAGTTAATTGCTTGTTATCATTATGGAATTCTTAGGGCTATTCTAACTAGTTCTTTTTCAAGTAGATCTTAATGTTGAGTTGAATTTGATCACTTCAACCTTAGATTATAGGATGTTATAGCACAAGCGAGAGCTTGGATATACCCTGAAATATATCTTAAACAGTCTAAAACACTAGTAACAAATGAAAGTTGAACTAGAGAATTAGAGAACACATCAAACTATTAAATCGCTTATGTTTAGAATTAGCGTCGATCGATGCCACGTTGTGGCCGTCGATCGACACTCCGTTAATATTTGCGATAACGACTTAGTCTAAAACTTAAGTTTGAGTTCCGAACAAGAGCTTCATTAAAACCCTTAATAACCCATTAGTTTGCATTGCTTAATCTTCCAAAGAGTTCCCCTAAGTCTAATCCTTCATATTAATCTTTACAAACCAAACCAATCCGTAAATTATCACTTATAAATTCATACTTTTGTCAGCTTTATTTTGAAAAAAAACAAATCTATTGTGTGATCTTGGAGTCTCTGTGAATTTGATCCCTAAAGTAGTACACTGAACCTCTTATTTGAGAGAGCAAAGTAGCTCATAGGATTAATTTGAGAGTGCATAATAAAAGCTACATCGAATTTGGCGCCGTTGCCGTGGACTCTTTCTTATTGCCATTAGATTTAATTTAGGATATAGTCTAGATTTTTATTTTTACTGTTGCGAACTAATTCTTTTCATATTCCTGATGGCACATGTACCTTTTGAAGATAATATGGACTCTGGACATAAAGCGTCGATCGACAAAGATCCTTCAACATCGATCGAGTTTAGTCCAACAACATCGGGCGACACTCTGCTACCACCATCGATCGATGTCGATAAGCCGGAAGAAGGTAAGTCCACTATACTGAATTTATTAATGAGAAAGTTGTTTTGATAGATCTAAAGGATCACGAACTTAACGTAGCACGCCAAATCATTAATAAACAGGGGACTGAAATCCCTGACCAAAATACTAAATCTCAACAAAATGAGATAAAAATAACCTACCAATGCTCAGATACTTAGACCCCAACATAACCTATTCCAATAGGTCCGCTATCATATTACCAGACAACCACATGGGAAACTCTGTTCTTAACGCCGAATATATTTCCTATCTAAGTAAGAAACCTTTCAGTGGTTTTCCCACTGAACATCCGAATGATCACATGGAGCTCCTGGAAGACGTGGTGTCTGACGACTTCAACCGTTGCAAGCTTATTACCTTTTCTTTAGTAGGGGAAGCCAGGAGGTGGCTGAATCTGCTACGACCAGGATCCCTAACCTGCTGGAAGACATCAGGAACGCTTTAGTTAATCACTTCTTCAGCGAAGAAAGATACTGGAAGGTGAGAAGAGAAATCTCGACATTCCTTCCAGATGACCGTGACCCCTTAAATATGCGTGGGCAAGATTCAAGGACTACCAGTTCACATGCCCACACCATGGTTTCTCAGGACCTCAACTCATCAACACTTTTTATCGAGGACTAAGCCAAGACTATCAAACAATCCTAGATACTTCCAGCGAGGGGAATTTTGGTACTCGACATCCCCAAGACACTAAAAGGCTGATCGAGAATGTAGTTTTAGGTAATTCCTTTGAGAGAAAGGATACTGAAGGGAAGGAACCATCAACGTCCGCAGAAGAGAAGAATCTTGTCCAAATTGGGAAGACTCTAGCTGTAGTATTGTCTCTCCGTTCAATCAGAAAAAATGACAAGAAGGATGATATTTCTGCCAAAAGCGAAAGCCGAGTTGAATTCATGGATGCGATAATATCAAGCGATCAGAAATTTGGGGAAAACATTTGTAGTTTCTCAAGAAACTACGATGCAACTGTGCAAGAACGTGAAAGAAATTCTAAATCAAGAATGGATCAAGTATTCACAGGAAATCGTAGGGTAGCTGCCGACCTCGACAATAAATTGGACTTAATATACTCGGAAATGACGAAGAAATTCGGAACTCTGGGTGATCAAATTAAAAGTATTGAAAACCAAGTTGCATATAAAGCTATGGCTATCAGAAGAGAAGAATGTGTCTTGCCTAGTATGATGGATCCCAACCCTAGGAGTCATGTCAATGTTGTAGCCCTACGAACTGGAAAGCGATTAAATCCTGCCACAAAAGAAAGCATCACTATTGATGAATTCTCTCGAATTGCACAGAAGGAGAAAGAGAAAGCAAACCCCATTCATGATGACATTGACACTAATAGTCCTGAAATTCTTCCCGAAACAGGAATTTCAGACAACGCCGACAACCTAGACGAATTACCAGCGAACGAGAAAGAGAGGGCAGAAGAGGATCACAATACCATCGATCGACACCCAGCAACTGAAATCGATCGACAGACCGAACAACCCGTCGATCGATGTCCTGTACCTAGAGTCGATCGACGCGTACTCCTAATCCTAGATTAACCGAACCGGTCAAAATTGGGGTTTACCCGCAAGGATCACTTTTCCCTCACAATAATGCAAAAGCAAAGAAGAAGTTGGATCAATCAAGTTGAACTTCCTGATCCCTATAACTTTGTCTTAGATTGCACCATAATGACAAATTTCAAAGATCACTCTGTGATTTAGGCTCTAGTGTAAACTTGATGCTTTACTCAGTTGCAGTTGCCCTCGGGATAACTCAATTCTAGTCTATAGGGATCACTCTCGTTTTAGCTGATAGATCCACTAGAGTTCCAAAAGGTGTACTCGAAGATGTACCTATCCACATTAACAACTATCTAATACCTACAAACTTCATGGTGCTGCGATACGAGCAAGAACCGAAAAATCCCCTAAATTTAGGAAGACCATTTCTGGCTACGACCAGAGCGATCATCGACATTAGAAAAGGTAATCAAGGAACCCTTGATTGACAATCAAGCCTACCATATAGATCATCTTTCTGAAGTAGCTGAAGAGTCATCCATCGATATGTGTTCTAATGACCCTTTAGATAGAGTATCACATCTCCAGAAAACGAAATCTTCGCACTGGATGATTGAGTTGAAGAATATGCAAGATTGATAGATGCCGCCAAAGAAGTTATGCACGTTGATGTTGACGAAATCGATTTATAGACTACCATCGATCGACAAATCGAATCTACCATCGATCGACAACCTTCACTTACCGGCGACTGGAGTTAGGAGAAAGCGCCAAAGGTTGAGCTTAAAACGCTCCCAGCTGAACAAAAATTTGCATTCCTTTATGAAAGCTCCTATCCCGTTATCATCAATGCCAATCTTAATAGCGGAGAGCAAGTTCTTCTGCTCAACAAGTTGCATAAACATCTCAAAGCCATTGGCTATTCCTTAGATGACATTCCAGGGATTTCCCCAAAGTTATGCATGAATAAGATACACCTGGAGGACAAATTTAAATTATCTATTGAACATCAAAGACGCTTAAATCCTAATCTGAAAGAAGTAGTCAAAAAGGAAATCATGAAACTTCTGGAAGCTAGTGTTATCTACCCTATATCAGATAGTAACTGGGTCAGCCCAGTTTATGTTGTCCCAAAGAAGGGAGGAATCACGGTGGTGAAAAACGGTAAAGATGAAATGATCCCGATGAGGACTTTGACCAGACACAAAATGTGTATTGATTACAAAAAGCTTAACCTGCCACACGAGAGGATCACTTTCATCTCCCCTTTATCGATCAGATGTTAGAAAGACTCGCATGCCACCAATACTATTGTTTTCTCGACGGGTATTCAGGATTTTTCCAAAGTCCCATACATCCTAAAGATCAAGAGAACACCACCTTCATTTATCCTTATGGACCGTTCGCGTTTTTCAGAATGCCCTTCGGATTATGTAATGCTCCTGCAACATTCAAAAGGTGTATGATGTCTATATTTACTGATGTGATCGAAGACTTCATGAAGTTTTCATGAACGCCTTCTCAGTTTACAGAGCCAATTTCAAAACATGCCACGATAACCTACGTATGGTATTAGCAATATGCAAAGAAAAGAATTTAGTTCTAAACTGGGAAAAGTGCCATTTCATGGTCAACAACGGAACCGTTTTGGGACACGAAATTTCTGCGGCCGGTATTGAGGTGGACAAAGCCAAAATCGAGGCGATGATAGGTTTACCGCCACCCACTAACGTGAAGGACGTCAGAGGCTTTTTAGGACACACTAGATTTTTGAGACGATTCATTAAAGATTTCAGCAAGATAGCTAGACCCCTTACAGCGCTCCTATGTAAAGAAACAAAATTTGACTTCACACCCGATTGTCTGACAGCTTTCAAAGTAATCAAATCAGTCCTAGTATCTACTCCGATTATGCAAGCTCAAGATTGGAGTTTACCTTTCGAAATTATGTGCGACGCCAGCGATTTTGCTGTGGGCGCTGTACTCGGATAGAAAAAGGACAAGAAGCTGCACGCTACATACTATGCCAATAGGACTCTCGATGATGCTCAACGCAATTACGCGACAATAGAGAACTACCAGCCGTGGTATTCGCCTTGGAAAATTTTTGGTCTTATCTAGTCGGTTCAAAATTGGTCGTCCATACTGACTACGCCGCCCTGAAATACTTGATGAATAAAAAAGACGCAGAACCTAGGCTTATTATATGGATTCTCCTCCTACACGAGTTTGACATAGAAGTCAAGGATAAAAAGGGAGTCGAAAACGGAGCTGCAGATCACCTATCTCGAATAAGATTTGAGGAAGACGTCCCCATCGATGATTTCCTACCTATAGAAAGTGTTTACCATGCAGAATCGACCTTTGTTGGTCATGTGCATTCAACATATGAGGAAGAGTTGATTGACAACTGCAACGAATCATTGATCGATGGTCATCTTGAAGAGCACGACGAGACGACCATTCCCCACGATGTAATTGTCAGATGCGATCCTTTAACACCAAACAGTGATTCTCCTGGAGGAAGAAGTTTAAGTCAGGGGGTGTGTGCTATGAAAACTCTCAATAGACCTTGGTACTCCGATATAGTGAACTATCTTGCAGCTGACATAGATACAGAACAATTTAAAGGATACCACAAAAAGAAATTTCTGAGGGAAATCCAGAGATATCACTGGGACGAACCATACCTTTACAAGTATTGTTGTTACAGCATATACAGAAGTTGCGCTGCTGAAAGCGACACCGCAGATATTATGTAACATTGTCACGGATCCGATTATGCTGGGCATTTTGCCAGTTTTAACACAGTGTCAAAAATCCTACAAGCAGGTTTTTGGTGGCCAACCATGATTCGTGATGCTCAAGCATACGTAGCAAAGTGCGACCCCTGTCAATGGAGAGGAAAAATCAGCAAGAGACACGAAATGGGGCAGAATTTTATACTTGAATTTAAAGTGTTTGATTGCTGGGGCATCGACTTTATGATCCCTTTCCCCTCTTCGCACGAAAAAATACATATTAGTTGCTATAGACTACGTATCCAAATGGATTGAAGCAATATCAACTTTAAAAAATGACGCTGCAGAAGTCGTGAAACTTTTCAAGAGTATAATCTTACCGCGATTTGGAGTTCCACGAATCGTAATAAGCGACAGAGGTACCCACTTTATTAATAGAGTGTTCGGAAAATTCCTCAAGAGACATGGAGTTCACCATCGAGTAGCGACACCGTATCATCCTCAGACCAGCGGACAAGTAGAAGTATCCAACCGACAAATCAAGAAAATCTTAGAAAACACAGTAGGATCAACCCAAAAGACTGGTCTTTAAAATTAGATGACGCACTTTTGGCTTACCGAACCGCGTTTAAAACACTGTTAGACACCACCTCATTCCACTTACTCTATGGAAAATTATGGCATCTCCCAGTTGAGCTAGCACACAAAGCAGAATGGGCCATCAAAACAACAAACTTCGATGCTAAAGCCGCTGCTGAAAGAAGATTTATCCAATTGAACGAAATAGACGAGATCAGGTATCACGCATACGAGAACTCAAAATTGTACATGAAGAGAACTAAAGCCTATCACGGCAAGAAAATCATTTCTCGGTATTTTGCACCTAATGACCAAGTACTCCTGTACAACTCTTGGTTAGCTTTGTTTCCCGGGAAACTATGTTCTCGTTGGTCCTGACCTTTCACCGTGAAAGAGTTCACGCCTCACAGGGCGATTGCCCTGACTAATTTAAAAGGCGAAGACTTCATGGTGAACGGACAAAGAGTAAAGCATTACTGGGCTAGAGCGGAAATCCCGCATCCTCAGACCACGCGCCTGGAGATGCCAAATCCCGATTGACGAGCCCGGTTTTTCCGTCAAGCTTACGCCTTAAAAAGACGCTTAGTGGGAGGAAACGCACTTGTGAATATCTATTTTATTTAATTTGAAATTAATTTTTTTAAACAAAACAAAACATAACAATAATAATAATAATATTTATAAAATAATAAAATATATAAATAATAATATAGTAGTTATGCACAAAATAAAGATGTAGGGAGCGACCATCGATCGACGCCACATAGGTGCCATCGGTCGACGGTGAAGCGTCGAGTGTATAAGCGCGACGGAACCCTTTTTCATAAACATTTTCGAAAACCGCCAAAACCCACCGATTTTCAAGAAGCAATTTCTCCCTAAATCATTGGTCGATTTTGCTCATTTTTGACTCTAATCCAATAGATTTCAACTCCTCTATCTGTTTGATCACTAAATCCACCGATCTTCAAGGTATGGTCTTTGAATCTCTTGGTTTAGGGAGTTTCTAGGGATTGAGAGAAAAATCGATTTTGTTTTGGAGTATATGTTGGAATTTAGAACGTTCTAGGGTGATGGATTACTAGAATAGGAGTTGTCAACATCTTGGGGTTGTTTTTTGCACGATCCTTGGTCCGATTTGGGAGATAAAAATCTCGTATCAGTCGCGATAAGACATCCATCGACGCCTGTGAGAGTCCGTTGATCGTCGGTGGCTTCACCTTGACAAATCGCTGATTCTTGTTTATATTTTTGTTGCAGATGATCAAGAGGAGAACCAAGGCGCGTTTCGATGTTGGAGGCTCTAGTTCCACACCAGCGGGACCTCTGTGGCGTGCACCCTCGCCAACGGAGGAAGGGGATTTGTTAGACACGTTCGAGGATTACCCCGACCCTAAGGCAGATGTACCCTCTAAGGCATGTACCCACATGGTTGTGTGTCAAGACTGGGACGACTATGACAGCTCTACTTTAGTGCCTGGCAAGGTGTTTCTATCGAGCCCACCATGGTTGTTGACCAAGACGTTTGCACAAGCTGAAGCTCCGATCTGATGTCCGGCATGATGAGGGAGTTTGGTATGGGGACCATGGCTACTGCACCATATCCACTCTACCCCGACCTCGTCCGGCAGTTCATGGTCTCAGTTCAAGTTATCTATCAGAACTCGAGGGTGAAGAGGGCCACCGAGGCCTACCTGACCTTCATGATTAGATGCATGAGGTACCGCATCACCATCCCTGACCTCTGCCGCGTCTACGGATTCAACATCCTGAATACCTTGGCTGCACCGTCCCTCTTTTCCCTTGTCAGACCGCCATTTGGGAGCTCATTGGGACAGGTCATTTTGACTCCAGCACGACTACACAGAAAGATGTCCGCCACCTGTCACTGCGTTAGTTCCTGAAGATCGAGTATCTGGATGAGGCCCACCTGAAGAGGGCAGGGTGGCTGAAAGAGGACGCCTATGGTTCTTTTGTAGACGAGACGGGGCCCCACTTGTTAGAGCTCCCGACGACCAGTATGACATATTTCGCTGACACCCCTGCACGCCTCGCATGCAGACCGGACGAGCGCCTCATGCGCAATGAACCCATCCGTATCAGTTGTAGAGGAGGACTCAGAGCAACCCACCCGCCCGCTAAGGACCAGCCAGCACCACCTCCACCAGATTTTCCGTAGATTCCAGAGATCCCCACTCACGATCACGGAGACTTCCAGCGATTCATGGTGGGGGCACTTCAGGACATACGGTTCAGGTTTGAGGCTATGACTCGGTTCCAGTGCTTTAGCCGTCCACGTACCAGGGCGAGGTCTCCACCAGAAGCTCCAGCACCACCACACCAGGCTGACATTGATAGCACCGACGAGGAGTAGTCTACGTTTTTACTCTCCTTTCTTCTATTTTTTTTCTGAATTACGCATGACTTATATATTTATGTTGTTTACTTTATTGGATTTTTATTGGACTCACGTTTATTATTGTTGCTTGTTGCTTTATCTTGATTTTTTTGAGTGTCTAACAGAGCTAACATAAAGATAGATGATCAGATGAGGGAATCTTATACACTTTTTACGGTTACATGCTCATGAGTTCCCGCTGTTCGTCGACCATTGATCGATAGTCCCTTGTCACTGTTGATCAATGGAGACTTGGACAGAAAGGTACGAGTTATTTAAATCCTAACAACTAACTATTTAAATTCCTATTTATTTCATCCCGTCAATCTCAGGCTACTTTAACACTGAGGCAATGTTATTCAAGTCTGGGGGAGGTAGTTACTAACGCCACATGTTATTTTGGATGTCTTATTCCTTACTAAAGATTATCTAAATCTTTTTTGTATGTTTTATAGAGTCGAAATTTAGAAGTTAGTTATAGACTATAACCCTTTTCTGGAACAGTTTGTTGCACCATTTTCTAGCACCAATCTGAGATTGAATGGAAAACCTAAGTAGATTGATTATCCTGTAACACCCACAAGGCGTGTTGTCGATCAATGCTGATTGGTAAAGCTATAGGATTAAGAAAAACTAATTTAAATATGGTATTTACAAGTGGGTTGCCTCCCACTTAGCGCTTGTTTAAGGTCTTTAGCTTGACAAAACGCTAGATCAATCAGACGTTGGTATACCCAAATATATGGTCTGAGAGAGCGGGATTTCCGCTCTTTCCAGTAGGGCTTCACTCTTTGTCCATTTACTGTGAAGTCTTCGTTTTTTCGAATTTATGAGTATGATAGCTCCATATGGTGTGACTTCTTTGATAGTGAAGGGTCCTGACCAACAAGAACGTAATTTCCCAAGAAATAATGTTAAACGGGAATTGTACATGATTACCTGGTCATTAGGTTCGAAATTCCTTGATATGATTTTTTATCATGATAGGATTTTGTTATTTTCTTTTACAATTTCGAGTTTTCATAAGCTTGATATCTGGTTTTCTTCCTACTCGTTATGTTGTATTAGCCTCCTTTCCGCAGCTGGTTTTGCATCAAATTTTATCATCTTTGTCGCCCAATCTGCTTTGTGTTGTAGTTCTACCGGGAGGTGACAAAGTTCCCCATAGAGTAAATAAAACGGTGTAGTTCCAAATGGTGTTTTAAACAGAGTCCGGTCAGCCCAAAGCGTCATCCAACCTTGTAGACCAATCCTTACAGGTGGATCCTACCGTTTTTTCTAAGGCTTCTTTGATCTGGAGGTTAGAAAATTCTACTTGTCCACTCATTTGAGGATGATAAGGTGTAACAACTCGGTGGTGAACTCCCAGTTTCTTGAGAGATTTTCAAATACTTTGTTGATAAAGTGGGTACCTCCATCACTTATAACTATTTGTGGGACTCCGAATCTAGGAAAGATGATATTTTTGAAAAGCTTAATGATTGCAGCAGCATCGTTTTTCGGGGTTGCTATAGCTTCAACCCATTTCGATACATAGTCGACAGCAACAAGAATGAATTTATTTCCGTTAGAAGAAGGTAAGGGACCCATAAAGTCTATACCCTAGCAATCAAATACTTCTAATTCAAGTATGACGTTTTGATCCATTTCATGTCCTTTGCTGTTTTTTCCAATTTTTTGGTAGGGGTCACACTGTGCTATGTATGCTTGAGCATCTTCAAATATAGTCGGTTACTAAAAGCCTGCCTGGAGAATCTTGGCTACTGTCTTGAAACTAGCGAAATGCCCATCGTAATCTGATCCATAACACTGATGTAGAATGTCCAGGACTTCAACTTCCGCAACACATCTTCTGTACATGCAATCCGAGCAGTGTTTATAGAGGTACGATTCGTCCCAGTAATATCTTCGGATTTATCTTAGGAATTTATTTTTGTGATATCCTTTGAATATTTCTGGTTATATGTCAGCTGCAAGATAGTTCACTATGTCGGCGTACAATGATCTATCCTTTAAAGTCGTGTTCAGAGCGAATACCCCCATGACTTAGACTTCGGTCTCCGGGAGAAGCGTAGTTAAATTGTGAGGGTGTATAAGCGACTTTGATTTTAGTTTCGATTATAACCTCATTGGTTTCCGTGTTTGTGTTTGCTTTGTCAATTGTGTCGATCTATGTTTCATTAGTAACGTCCATCGATGCTTCTTCAGATGCTAGACGTATATTTCCAACCAATGTTGAGTCCGCTTGGTAGACATTTTTGGAGGGTAGGAAATAGTCGATAGGAACGTCATCATCTACGCTGATTCTCGAAAGGTTTATGTAGCTTTTATTATGCACTCTTAAATTAACCCTATAAGCTACTTTTTACTCTCTCAATAAGAGGTTCAGTGTATTACTTAGGAATCAAATCCACAGAGACTCTAAGATCACACAATAGATTTATTGTTTCGAAATAAAGCTAGATGAAACTATAGATTAATGAATAGTGAATCAAGGATTGGTTTGGTTTGTGAAGATTATTAGGAAGAATTAGACTTAGAGGAACTCTCAGGTAGACTAGGTAATGCAAACTAACAGAATGTTAAGGGTTTTAGTGAAGTGTTGTTCTGAACTCAAACTTTAGGGTTTAGATAAGTTACTCTCGTGAATCTTAACGGAGTGTTGATCGTCGGCAATTTTGTGGCATCGATCTACACTACTTATAAACAAATACAATTTGTGTGTTTGAAGTGTTCTCTAATCCTTTAGTTCAACTCTCGTTTCTTACTAGAGTTTTAGACTAATTAAGATATGTTTCAGGGTATAACCAAGCTCTTGCTTGTGCTATAACATCCTATAATCTAAGGTTGAAGTGATCAAGTTCAACTTAGCATTAAGATCTACATAAACAAAGAACTAATTAGAGTAACCCTAACAATTTCATAACATTAGCAAGCCATTAACTACCCTAGAAGAACCCCAAATCTAAAAATAGACTACTCATACATGATTGAGATAAACATGATGAATAGATGAATAAATTGCATAGTAATAATACTAATAAAACAAGGGAGTCCAAGATCTTAGTCTGATAATCGAATAGGTCTCTCTCCCCAAAGGTAGCCGTCAAGGTTGGAAGCATCAAAATGGTTTTAAAACAAGTGTATCTTGCAAAAAACTAATAAACCTAAATAATAGCCTAAAACACAGTAAGGGACTTGTCTTGCAAATAGTGGAACTTTTGGGTAGGATCGTGATTTTTTCAAATCTAAAATAACTCGGCAGAAGTGTTGACCGTCGATCGACATTCGGTGAGATGTCGATCGATGGTCTTAAAGTTTCTTTGTTCTAACTTTGAATTCTCGGCTGATCAGTCTTCAATGCCCAGGATGATCTAAAAGCTCCAATTGTTTCCAATGAGTACCTGAACCTGTAAAGACTCTAAAACAATATGAATTGCATAATAAAGACTCTAAAACCGTATACATATCATGGGTAAAATCAGGTAAAAACCATGACATATCAACTCCCCCAGAATTATCCTTTGCTTGCCCTCAACCAAAACATAGAATGAATCAGAGAAAGGTTTGAAAACATAAAGACTTACCAGCGCCTTTGAACGCTGTTTCACCTAAGTTTCTGTTGCAACCACTTCTAGAGTATTTCCATGTACTTTGGTTGGCTAATCAATCTTCCCTACCACAACCAAACATAAGCTATCCGACATAGCCTCTATTATCCTAATTTAAATACATAATATAAGTTGCATGCTTTATCCTGGGAATATCGATCAAAGGACACATGGACTCTTACCCAAGCAAGTGTCTGAACCACATGTAACTTTTATAATCTTTTTCCTCTCTCTTCTTTCTCCTCTAAATCTTTTTATATCTCAACTTCAACGGAAGATGATGCTGATACAGTCCATCTTGCCATCTCATATTCAATTCTTTTTCTTATGACAAAGTCATAGGCGAATAATGGGGTCGTCAGTCATGTACCTACCCCTCGCTTCCAAAAATGTGTGATCATTCCTTCGAATTAAAATAATGGGGTCATCGGTAATGTACGTACCTCTCTGCATCTCAGGAAATCATGTCAATCTTTTCTTTATAGATGCTGAAGAAAGGTGAGGGGAGGATCATGAAGTAAAGTATTTTTAGCTTTCAGATTTGCAAGAGGAATCCGATCCTATGTATATCAAGCCCCAGAACAAGCAAATATAGTCAATTAGGTTGGAGGTTAGCTTTGGTTCCTTCAGAAGTTCTTAGCAAGTGTGGGTGTTACAGGATAATCACTCTACTTAGCTTTTCCATTCAACCTCGAAATGGTACTAGAAAATGGTGCAACAAGCTGTTCCAGAAAAAGGTTATAGTCTATAATTATCTTATAACTTTGACTCAATGAAATATTTTTTTATAATCATCAGTAAAAGATAAATCATCAAAAATAAAATCTGTGTTTGTAACTACCTCCCCCAGACTTGAATCACATTGTCTTAGTGTGAAAATTGTCCAAGATTGACGGGATTAAATAATTTGGAATGTAAATAAGTTAGTTTTTAGGATTTCAGAACTCGTACCTTTTCTGTCAAAGTCGCCATTGATCGGCGGTGCCAAAGGACCATCGATCGATGGTCGACGGACATCATGAACTCGTCAGCAAGTAACCGTAAAAAAGTGTCTAAAATCTCCATAATCTGGTCATCTCTCTTTTGGTTAGCTCTGTTAGATACTCAAAAATAAGCCATGCATGATTCTGAAATAAAAATAGAAGGGAGGAGAGCAAAAATGTAGGCTACTTCTCGTCGATGGTATCCATGTCCGTTTGGCGTGGTGGTGATGGAGCTTTTCGTGGCGATCTCGTCCTGGTACACGGACATCTGAAACACTGGCACCGAGTCATAGCCTCCAACCTACCCCATATATCCTGAATTTTTCCCACCACGAATCGCTGGAAGTCTCTGTGATCGTGGGTGGAGATCTCGAGGATATGCGGGAATGCTGGCATAAGGGGTGGCGGTGATGCTGCCTGGTCCTCAGCCGGCGCCTGTTCTGCTCTGAGTCCTCCTCTGCTCCGTATACGAACAGGTGCATTGTGCACGAGACGCTCATCCGGCCTGAACTTGAGGGGTGCAGGGGTGTCAGCAAAATCTGCCACACTGGGCGCTGGGAGCTCTATCATATGGGGCCCCACATATCTAAAAAAGACGAAGCATCCTTCCTTCAGCCATCCTGCCCTCGTCAGGTGAACCTCATCCAAATACTCAAACTCAGACTCCACAGAGGCTCCCTGAAGGCTGATATCAAGGTGTAGAAAGATGGGTGCCTGGAGGCTTTGTACCGTCTCCTTCTTCCTGGCACATCCCTTGAAGGGTTTCCCCTTCCGGGATAGTACATGCTCAGCGAAGATGGCTCTTAGTTTCACTAGCTGATCGCTCACAGGTGGTGAAATGGCTTCTCATCTAGCTCAACCAAGCCCCTGAATGACTCGTACAACAATGTAAGCTCATGAACCCTTAACTTGTTGGGCTCCATCTGGCACAACAGGGTGTTGGCATGGATATTCAAAATGTAGCGCAGGGACGGGTGGCGAACATTTGTCTGTGTGGCTGCGCTGGAGTAGAAATGGCTTGTGGCAATGAGCCCCCAAAAGGCGGTCTGCCAAGGAAATGAAGGGTCGGTGCAGCTGAGGTAATCGGGGTTGTTAAACCCATAGATGCGGCATATGTCGGGGATGATTATGTTATGCCTGATGCCTTTGATCATGAAGGTCAAATAGTCCTCGGCCGCCCTCTTCGCCCTCGAGTCTTGATAGATCACCCAATTTGTGGCGATGAATTGTCGAACTAAGCCGGGATAGAGTGTGATACGCTCTAAATAAGGTTCACGCAGCCGGATTGTAATTGAATATGATCTCAAACAAATCAAGTGAGAAATGATGGATTGAAGGGTCGCAAAACAGTTGCAGAAGGCTGTTGATATTGCCAACTCCGTTTACTGCTTGATACGACGCACAAGTCCAGCAAGAAGGAGGCTGTTCGCTTGGATATTACGCACTAAGAAAAAAGAAAGTGTTCTTAATCAAAGAACAAAGAGATAAATTCATAAAAGGGGGAAAAACGA
This sequence comes from Moricandia arvensis, assembly GCA_905132765.1. NCBI lineage: Eukaryota > Viridiplantae > Streptophyta > Magnoliopsida > Brassicales > Brassicaceae > Moricandia > Moricandia arvensis. Next base: position 27,748 of record CAJHQP010002461.1, read on the forward strand.
TTGATAACTTATGAGGAATGATTACATATTTATACTAGAAGTGGTCAAAGAAAAAATTAAAGAATTTGTGGGAAAAATACACCTAGGAAAAATAAGAGATACTAGAAATTAAAAGATAGTCAAAAAACTCTTCGTTTCATGCGGACTGGTCAAGATGACTGTTTGCCTACTGTCCAGGTTCATCTGTACCAGCCTAGTCTATGGCGGTAAGGATCATGACCTGGGCTGTTCTACCCGTATGATCCGCCGGGTGTTCCACACGAACGAGTTGTGTCCCTGCGTGGGTTAAGTCTTCAGACAGCTTCAGTATCCTTGCCTTAGAGAAATGTTCGAATGAGATGTCCATCATGGGGTCAAACACTAAAGCAAGGTCGTGGGTATGGTCATTAGGATATGCGGTACGAACCAAAAGGGTCAGAAGGGAGAAGTTGCTGTCTTCGTCCCAATTTTCTCGTCCCAAGTTGATTCTGGCTCGATTATCATTCTTAGCTCTTCGAATAGCTTTAAAAAGGACGCCTGTGGGTCGGTCAGTTCCATTGTCAGGTCGTGGATCCATCCTTAGCTCCATTCATGACGCCCGCGGGTTGATACGGTAGATAGCACGGTCGGCAAGGTCGACATGATCTGATGGGGAAACCTCGTTTTGGTTAAGCTGTGCAACATGATCGACATCCTGACCTGGATCCACTTTCTAAGGCGCATCAGACTGGAATGTCTTAGTAGCCATGGTCCCCAGCCAAAGTTCCCGCATCATATCGCGGATGTCATGCCGGAGCTCCAGCATTGTCAGGTCCTCTTGGCTGACAAACCTGGTGGGCTCGATTGAAACGCCTTGTCAGGCGTTATAGTATTCCTGGGACACGACCCTTTGGGTGCATGCCCTCGAGGCTACAGCTGCCTTGGGGTCGGGGTAATGCTCGAACGTGTCAATCAATTTCCTTTCCTCCGTAGGCCAAGGTGCATGACACGGAAGTCCCGATGGTGCAGAACTGGAGCCACAAACATCGAAACGCGCCTTGGTTCTTCTCTCGCTCATCTGCAATCGAAAAACAAACAAGAATTAGTGATTACGCTCAAGTCACTACGCCCATCGACCGAAGATCCCTCGCAGGCATCAATGGTTGGTCTGTCGCGATTGTCATGAGATTTTGATCTCTCAAATCTAACCTTGAATTGTTCAAACAACAATTACAATCGGTTGATAACTCCTATTCTAGTAATCCATCACCCTAAAACGTTCTAAATTCCAGCTTATACCCAAAAATTGATTTTTTCTCTCAAACCCAAGTAACTCCATAAACTAAGAGATTTAGAGAACATATCTTGAAGATAGGTTGATTTAGTGAACTAAACAGGCAGAGGAGGTAAAATCGAGTGGTTTAGGGTAAAAACGAGAAAAAACGGCCAAGGATTGAGAGAGAGATCGTCCCTTGAAATTCAGTGGGGTTTGGCGGTTTTGGAAAGTGTTTATGAAAAGGGTTCCATTGAGTTATACACTCGACACTTCACCGTTGATCGATGGTCATTTTGGGACGTCGATCGACGGTCGCTCTCCATATTTTATTTTCATGCATAACTACTATTTTATTTATTTATTGTTTTTATTAACATTTATTTTATTTTGATTTTATATTTCAATTATTATAATTTATTATATTTTAACTAAATTTCCTAACAAGCTTTCAAAAATTAAAATTTTAAATTCATCTAAGAAATTTTAAATGATATATTCACAAGTGGGTTGCCTCGTACTCAGCGCTTGTTTGATGTCGTAAGCTTGACAAGAAATTGGGCTTGTCAATCGGAATTTGGCATCTCTAGACGCGTGGTCTGAGAATGCAAAATGTTGCCTCTAGCCCAGTAACTCTTAATCTTTTCCCATTCACTGTGAAGTCCTCCCTTTTCGAGTTAATAAGAACAATTGCTCCCTAAGGTCTAACCTCTCTCACTGTGAAGGGTCCTGACCAACGAGAACGTAATTTCCTGGGAAACAGTTAACAGAGAGTTGTACAAGAGTACTTAGTCATTAGGTGCGAAATTCAAAGAAAATATTTTCTTGTTATATAGGCTTTTCTCCTCTCCTTGTACGATTTCGAGTTCTCGTAGGCGTCATACCAGATCTCGTCCAGTTCATTTAATTGGATTAATCTCTTTTCTGCACCAGGTTTGGCATCAAAATTTGTTGCTTTGATGGCCCATTCTGCTTTGTGCGCTAGCTCGACTGGGAGATGGCATGCTTTTCCATAGAGTTAGTCAAATGGGGTGGTTCCTAACGGTGTTTTAAACGTGGTTCGGTAAACCTATAGTGCGTCATCCAGTTTTAAAGACCAGTCTTTGCGGTTTGATCCTACCGTATTTTCTAAGCATTCTTTGATCTGACGGTTGGGTACTTCTACTTGTCCGCTGGTCTGAGGATGATAAGGTGTCGCTACTCGATGGTGAACTCCATGTCTCTTGAGCAACTTTTTGAAAACTCTATTATAAAGTGGGTACCTCTGTCGCTTATTAGGATTCCTGGATATCCGAATTGGGGAAAAATTAAATTTTTGAAAAGTTTCACAACTACTACAACGTCATTTTCTGGAGTGGCTATTGCGTTAACCCTTTTGGGTACATAGTCTACAGTGGCTAATATGTATCTGTTTATGTGCGAATAGGGAAATGGCCTATAAAAGGTGATGCCCCAGCAATCAAACACTTCAACTTCAAAAATGAAATTCTGTTCCATTTCGTCTCTCTTGCAGATTTTTCCTCTCCTTTGACAGGGGTCTCACTTTGCTACGTAGGCTTGAGCATCTCGGAACATGGTTGGCCACCAAAAGCCTGCCTGAAAAATTTATACACTGTCTTAAAACTGCCGAAATGCTCAGCGTAGTCGGATCCATGAAAATGGTACATAATATCTGCGGTTATGCTTTCAGCAACGCATCGTCTGTATATACCGTCAGAATAATGTTTGTAAAGGTATGGTTCGTCCCAGTGATATCTCCGGATTTCTCTCAGAAATTTATTTTTGTGGTATCCTTTAATGAGTTCTGGTTCTATGTCAGCTGCAAGATAGTTCACTCTACCTGCGTACCAAGATCTATCAGAGGTGTTCATAGCACACCCCGACTTAAACTTCTATCTCCGGTGAATCACTGTTTGGTGTCGAAGGATCGCATCCGACATTTGCATCAAGTGGAACGGTCATCTCATCGTGCTTTTCGGGGGTGGCATCGATCGACGGTTCTTCGCAGACGCCGATCGATTCTTCCTCATCTGTCGAACGCACATGACCAACGAAAGTCGATTCTGCAATCGTAGACGTTTTCTATAGGTAAGAAATCGTTGATAGGAACGTTGTCTTCGAGTCTTATTCGAGATAGGTGATATACGACTCCATTTTCGACTCTTTTCTTATCCTTTAACTTCTATGTCAAATTCCTGTAAGAGGAGAATCCATCTAATAAGCCTAAGTTTCGCATCCTTTTTGTTCATTAAGTACTTCAGGGCGGCGTGGTCAGCATGGACGATCACTTTTTACCCGACTAGATAAGAGAAAAAAAATTCAAAGGCGAACACCACGGCTAGTAGTTCTTTTTCTGTTGTCACGTAACTGCGTTGTGCATCATCGAGAGTCCTACTAGCGTAGTATATAGTGTGCAACTTTTTGTTCTTTTTCTGTCCGAGTATAGTGCCTACAGCGAAATCGCTGGCGTCGCACATAATTTCGAACAGTAAACTCCAATCTGGTGCTTGCACAATAAGAGCAGATACGAGGGCTGATTTGATTTCTTTGAAAGCTGTCAGACATTCAGGTGTGAAGTCGAATTTAACTTCTTTACATAGGAGTCCTGTAAGAGGTCTAGCTATTATCTTTTTGAATCTTCTATAATATCTAGCGTGTCCTAAAACGCTTCTAACGTCCTTCACGTTTGTGGGTGGTGATAAACCCATCATTACCTCGATTTTGGATTTGTCCACCTCAATACCGGCTGCTGAGATCTTGTGTCCCAAAACTATTCCACTGTTGACCATAAAAAGGCACTTTTCCCAGTTTGGGACTAGATTATTTTCTTCGCATCTAGCCAAAACCTTACACAGGTTATCTAGGCATGTTTTGAAATCTGAGTCGTAAACTGAGAAATCGTCCATGAAAACTTCCATGTAGTCTTCGATCATGTCAGTGAATATAGACATCATGCATCTCTAGAATGTTTCAGGAGCGTTACACAGTCTGAAGGGTATTCTGCGATATGTGAATGTTCCATACGGACAGATGAAAGTGGCCTTTTCTTGATTGTCGGAATGTATAGGAATCTGGAAAAATCGTGATACCGTCGAGAAAACAATAGTATTGATGGCATGTGACTCTCTCTGACATCTGATCGATAAAAGGAAGAGGAAAGTGATTTCTTGTGGCAGCGTTTAGCTTTCAGTAATCAATACACATTCTATGTCTGGTTACTTTCCTCATTGGGATCAATTTGTCTTTGTCATTCTTCACCACTGTAATTTCTCCTTTCTTTGGGACAACATGAACTGGACTGACCTAGTTACTATCTGATATTGGGTAAATAATGCCTACTTCCAGAAGTTTCATGATTTTCTTTTTGATTATTTAGATTGGGATTTAACGTTCTTTGATGTTCAATGGATGATTTTAATTCATCTTCCAGGTGTATCCTATGCATACATAAGTTTGGGGAAATTTCTGGAATGCCATCTAAAGATTTTCTGATAGCCTTGCGATGTTTTGGCAATTTGTTGAGCAGAAGTGCTTTCTCTCCACTATTTAGGTTGGCGTTGATGATGACGGGATAGGAAGTTTCATAAGGAAAAGTGTATTTCAGTCTAGCTGGGAGCGGTTTAAGATCAACCTTGGGTGCTTTCTCCTTACTCCAGTCTCCGGTTGTTGAAGGCTGTGGATCGATGGTGGGCTTAGTCTGTCGATCGAAGGTGGTCGATATATCGATTTCTTCAACGTCGACGTGCATTACTTCTTTGGCAGCATCCAATAATTTTGCATATTCTTCAACACGATCATCCAACGTGAAGATTTTGCTTTCTGGAGATGTGATTGCTTTATCCAGAGGGTCATTAGAACACATATCTATAAATGATTCTTCTGCTGCTTCAGAAAGGTGATGTATGTGGTAGGCTTGACCATCGATCAAGGGTTTCTTTATTATCTTTTCCTTGCCGAAAACCATCAGTATATCACCAAGATTGAGACATATGTGTTCTTCTCTGACGTCAATGATCGCTGCGGTTGTAGCAAGAAATGGTCTTCCGAAAATTAAGGGATTTTTGTGTTCTTGCTCATATCGTAGCACTACAAAGTCTGTAGGTATAAGACAATCGTTAATGCGGATGGTCACATCTTCAAGTACACCTTTTGGAATTATAGTGGATCTATCGGCTAAAACGAGAGTGATCCCTGTAAACTTTAATTGCGTTTGCCCGAGGGCAATTGCAACCGAATAGGACATCAAGTTTACACTAGAGCCTAAATCACAGAGTAGTCTTTGGAATCTCTCATTGTGGATGGTGCAATCTAAGACAAAGCTACCTGGATCAGGAAGTTTAGCCGGTGTGTCTCCTTGAATGATCGTGCTCACTTCCTCGGAGACCATCATTATGCTATGTTCTTTTTTACTGAATCCCCGTGACATTTCCTCTTTCAAATATTTCTTAATTGCAGATGATAAATTTATCGCATTGCTAAGTGGTATCTCAAGGATTAGTTTGTCGAAAGCCTTCTTGTATATCGCTCGATCTAACTGTTTTTTTTTTTTGCTTTCGCATTATTAACAAAGAAAAGGGATCTCTGTTGGTAAATCCTAGTTTTGACCGATTCAGCTAATTTTGGATTGGGGGTTAGGTGCCGATCGATTCTTGGTGCAGGCTGTCGATCGACGCTTGGTTCAAGCTGTCGATCGACTCTTGGTGTAGGATGTTGATGGTATTGCGATCCTCTATTTCCGTTTCTTTCTCCTTTGAGTTAGCTGGTGATTCTTCTAGGGAGTCAGCATGGTTTGAAATTTCTGTCTCGGGAAGAACTTCAGGACTATGCTCGCCAATGTGAACGGGGTTTGATTTTTCTTTCTCGTCCTGCACACTTCTAGCGAATTTATCAATGGTGATGCTTTCTTATGCGCTGGGAGTTAGCTGCTTTCCACTTCGTAAGGCTACAACATTGACATGAATCCTAGGTTTTGTGTTTGTCATACCAGGTAGGACACCTTCTTCTCTTCTGATACAAATGGCGTTATTTTCAACTTGGTTGTCTATCCTCTTGATTTGCTCACTCGGAGTTTCGAATTTTTCTGTCATCTCCGAGTATATTAAGTCTAATTTATTTTCGAGGTCGGCAGCTACCCTACGGTTTCTTGTGAATACTTGATCCATTCTTGACTTAGAACTCCTTTCGTGATTCTTCACAGTTACGTCATAGTTCCTTGAGAAACTACCAATGTTTTCCCCAAATCCCTCATCTCTTAAATTTACCGCATTTGTGAACTCAACTCGTCTTTCGCTCTTGGAAGAAATATCATGCTTCTCGCCATTTTGTTCGGATTGAACGCGTTTATCTATAAGAGCTGCTAATGAAGACAGACTATTTTTTAACTTGGACAAAGTGCTTCTCTTCCGAGGACGCTGGTTCCTTCCCTTCGGTATCCTTCCTCTCAAAGGCTTTAACTAAACCTTTATTTTCAATCAGCCTCTTAGCGTCCTGAGGATTTCGAGTACCAAAGTTCCCCTTGCTGGCTGTATCAAGGATGGTTTGATAGTCTAGGCTTAGCCCTCTATAGAAGGTGTTGATGAGTTGAGGTTCCAAAACAACATGGTGTGGGCATGCGAATTGGTAGTCTTTGAACCTTGCCCTGGCATGTTCAAAGAATTCAGGGTCACCGTGAAGGAATATCAAAATTTCTCTCCTCGCTTCCCACTATCTTTCTTTGTCAAAGAAGTGATTAATGAAAGCGTTTCTGATGTCATTCCAACAAGTTAGGGATCCTGGTGGTAGCAGGTTTATCCACCTCCTGGCTTCCCCTACAAGGGAGAAAGGGAAAAGCTCACAACGGTTGAAATCATCAGACACCATGTCTTCTAGAAGCTCAATGTGATCGTTTGGATGTTGAGTGGGAAAACCGCTGAACAGATTCTTACTTATCAAAGCAATGTACTCAGCGTTAAGATCAGAGTTTCTCACATGGTTATCTGGTAATCTCATAGCGGATTTATTGGAATAGGTTATGCTGGGGTTGAACTATTCAAGCATTGGTAATTTATTTTTAATCTCATCTTGCAGAGATTTGGTAATTTGGCCAGGGATTGCAGTCCCCTGTTTATTAGTAATTTGGCTTACTTCGTTGCGTTCATGATCATTTAGATCTTTCAAAACTAATTCCTCATTAATAAATTTAGTATACGCGGACTTACCTGATTCCTTCTGACCGGCATCGATCGGTGGCAGTAGCAGAGTGTCGCCTGACACTGTTGGAAGAAGGTCGATCAGTATTGGAAGTTGTGCGTCGATCGATTCTTGGCGCCAAGAGTCCATATTCTCTTCAAAAGGTACATGTATCATCAGGAATAAGAAAATAATAGGTTAGCAACAGTAAAATAAAAATCTAGACTATATTCTAAACTAAATCCAATGGCAATAAAAAAGAGTCCCCGGAAACGGCGCCAAATTTGATGTAGCTTCGATTGTGCACTCTCAAATTAACCCGATGAGCTAGTTTTTACTCTCTAAAATAAGAGGTTCAGTGTAGTACATAGTGATAAATCCACAGAGACTCTAAGATCACAAAATAGATTTATTGTTTCGAAATAAAGCTAGATGAAAGTATAGATTTATGAATAGTGAATCAACGACTGGTTTGGTTTGTGAAGATTATTAGGAAGAATTCGACTTAGGGGAACTCTCAGGTAAACTAGGTAATGGAAACTAACATAATGTTAAAGGTTTTAGTGAAGCGTTGTTCTGAACTCAAAGTTCAGGGTTTAGATAAGTAACTCTCCTGAATCTTAAGGGAGTGTCGATCAACGACCATTGCATGTCATTGATCGATGCCACGCAATGGCCGTCGATCGACACTTTGTTAAACCCTAGTGTGTTTGAAGTGTTCTCTAATCGTCTAGCTCAACTCTCGTTTGTTACTAGAGTTTTAGACTGTTTAAGATATGTTTCAAGGTATTACCAAGTTCTCGCTTGCGCTATAACATCATATATTTTAAGGTTGAAGTGATCAAGTTCAAGTTAGCATTAAGATCTACTTGAACAAAGAACTAATTAGAATAACCCTAACAATTTCATAACATTAGAAAGCTATTAACTACCCTAGAAGAATCCTAAATCTAACAATAGACTACTCACACATGATTGAGAAAAAAATGATGAATAGATGAACAAATAGCATATAAATAATAATAATAAAGCAAGGAAGTTCAAGATCTTAGTCTGATAATCGAATAAATATCTCTCCCCAAAGGTAGCCGTCAAGGTTGCAAGCATCAAAAGGGTTTTAAAACAAGTGTATCTTGCAAAACAGCTAATAAACCTAATAAATAGCCTGAAACACGGTTAGGGACTTGTCTTGCAAATAGTATAGCTTTTGGGTAGAATCAGGATTTCTTCAAATTTTAAATAACTCGGCAGAAGTGTTGACCGTCGATCGACACTCGGGGTGAGACGTCGATCGATGGTCTTAATGTTTCTTTGTATGACTTTGAATTCTCGGCTGAGCATTCTTCAATGCTCCATGATGATTTAAAAACTCCAATTGCTTCCAATGAGTACTTGAACATGTAAAGACTCCAAAAATACGAATTGCATAATAAAGACTCTAAAACCGTATAAATATCATGGGTAAAATCAGGTAAAACCATGACATATCAAAGGTGATCTGCATCTTCGTTTTCTACTCTTTTCTTATCCTTGACTTTTATGTCAAATTCTTACAAGAGTAGAATCTATATTAAAGGTCGCGGTTTAGCATCTTTTTGTATTAAGTACTTCAGGGCAGTGCGATCGGTGTGGACAACTACTTTCGAACCAACTAGATAGGAGCAAAAAAATTGAAAAGCAAACACCACAGCCATAGCTCTTTTTCCATTGTTGCATAATTCCTTTGTGCATCATTGAGAGTTCTACTAGCGTAGTAGATGGCGTGTAGTATTTTGTCCTTTTTCTGCCCAAGCACTGCGATTACTGCGAAATCACTGGCATTGTACATTATTTCAAAAGGCAAATCCCAGTCTGGTGCTTGTACAATTGGGGCAGTAACGAGGTCTAATTTAATTTCCTTAAAAGCTTTTAGAAATTTGGGTGTGAAATCAAATTTTACTTCTTTGCATAGTAGGGCTGTAAGGGGTCTAGCGATTTTTCTGAAATCTGTAAGAATCTTTTAAAGAATCCGGCGAGCCTAAAAAAATTGGAACGTCTTTTACGTTTCTGGGTGGGGGCACACATGTCATCACTTCAATTTTGGCTCGGTCCACCTCTAAACTGGATGCTTAAACTTTGTGTCCTAAAAACGTTCCGTTGTTGACCATGAAATGAGATTTTTCCCAATTAAGGACTAGGTTTTTCTCCTCGCATCTAGCTAACACTTTGCAAAGATTGTGAAGGCATGTTTTGAAATCTGGTCCGTTTACGGAGAAATCGTCCATGAAAGCTTCCATGAAATCTTCAATCTTGTCTGTAAAAACAAACATCATGCATCTGTGGAAGGTAGCAGGAGCGTTACAAAGGCCAAAGGGCATTATGCGATATGCAAATGTTCTATATGGGCAAGTAAAAGTAGTCTTCTCTTGGTCATCAGGGTGAATGGGGATCTGGAAAAATCTTGAATACCCATCGGAGAAACAGTCTGATCGAGCCTCTCTAATATCTGATCTATAAAAGGTAAGGGGAAATGATCCTTTCTGGTGGCGGCATTCGGTTTCATGTAATCGTTACACATACTATGTCCAATTACAGTTCTCATTCGGATTAATTCTTATTTGGTCTTTCTTCACCACCATGAATTCTCATTTCTTAGGAAATACATGCACCAGAGTAACCAAGTTGCTATCTAAAATTTGGTAAATGACACTTGCTTCTAGAAGTTTCACAATTTCCTTTTTTACTACTTTCATCAATTTAGGATTTAGCCTCCTCTGGTGTTCGTCATATGATTTCAATTCGTCATCCAGATGTATCCTTTGCATACATAAGTCTAGTGAAATTCTTGTAATGTCATCGAGGGAGTATTCAATATCCTTGCGATATTTCCGCAGCTTACTCAGCAATAAGGGGAGCTCCCCACCAGTTAAGTTGGTGCTGACAATAACACGATTATAATTATCATAGAGGAAATCATATTTAAGTCCAGCTGGAAGTTGTTTAAGTTCGACTATTGGGGCCTTTTCCGAGGTCCAATCATCTGATGTGGAACGACGTCAATCGATGGTCCCCTCTAGGTATCGATCGATGGTTGACGAACAATCTTCATCATCAATATGAACATTCATTACTTCCATGCTTGCGTTTATTAATCTCGCACATTCATCTGATCATTCGTTCACCATGAATGAGTCTCCTTCGGGGTCCTTAGGAGCTATGCTTAAGGAGTTATCAGAACACATCTAGTTCACGTAAGGAGTTATGGTTTTCTACATCATAGGTGATTGGGAATCTTGCTCACTGCTGAACCATAGAAGGCAAGCTTGTTGTGGGAGTCCAGAGAGTCCAGAAAAGAGAGAGTTTCTTGAAATCTTTCGTTTCTTTTGTTTTGTTTTGTCTTAACCTTAAGCAGGAAACTATGGCTGATGAGCAGCGAGCTGAAGACCCTCAGGTCGAACCACCCGTACAACGCATACTCCTAGATCAATTGCAATTCAAGGCCATGCTGGGGGCCTGTAGAGGAGACAACAGGGCCATGCTGAACATATTTATGTTAACATCATACCCCCTGAGATTGTTAATGCTGCAGGTCGAGCTATAGAACCAGGAGTAAACATACCACATCGAGCTAGGCGAGCAATGCCAGGAGCTGTCCATGATCCAGCTGACAAGGAAGGCAAGGGACGATTCGACCCGACCAAAGACGACCGCAAGCTAGAAAACTTAGGAAATCTCAAACTTTGGATTCCTCCCTTCTTGGGAATAAACGATCCAGATGCCTATCTTAAATGGGATAAGAAGGTTGAACTTGTCTTCAAATATCAAAACTTCACTTAGGAGAGGAAAGTAAAGTTAACAGCTACTGAGTTAGAGGGCTACGCAATCAACTGGTGGGAGGAAGTATATAACACTAGGATATGCAATGGAAAACTTCAGATAACTTCTTGGCAAGAGATGAAAGAGGTTATGAAGAGGAGTTTTGTTCTGACCCACTACCACAGAGAACTCCACCTACGCTACGGAGGCTGACTCAAAGAACTAAAAACGTGGAAGATTACCATAAAGAGGTGGATAATCTTACGAACAAAGCTGAGATCATTGAATCAGAAGAACCCACTATGGCTAGGTTCCAGGAAGGTTTAAACTGAGACATACCGGACCAGATATAGATGCAAGAATATGATTCAATAGAAGATATACTTCATAAAGGCTACCATGATTAATCAACATAATAAAAGAAGAGGCGTGGGAAGGAACCAGTTTGGTGATTCTTCTAAACCCACCTATGCCAGAGAAGACAAGCTGATCAATAAGCCTAAAGAAGATCCTCGTCCTCCGAGCACTGCACTGGATAAGTAAAACAAAGCTCCAGCAACCAACAACAGGGCAAGAAACTTCAAGTGCTACAATTGTCAGGGGTTTGGACACTATGCTAATGAATTCAGCAATAAAAAGACCATGTTGGTCTTAGAAAGTGGAGATATAGTGTCTGATGATGAAGAGCAGCCGCTGAAGAATAAGAGACTGTGAATTATCCCATTCATGGAGAACTACTTGTCACCAGACAAGTCCTCAATACTCGGCCTAAACCGGATGTTCAGGAGCAGCTTGAGAACCTGTTCCATACTAGATGCCTCGTAAAAGGCAAGGTGTGCCGCCTAATTATAGATGGAGAAAGCTGCAACAATGAAGCTAGTGAAATCATGGTCAAGAAGATAGGATTGACAACCCATGCACACCCGAGGCCTTACTCACTCCAATGGCTGAGTGAAGATGGAGAGGTATGGGTAACACTCAGGTCACTGTCCCTTTCACCATCGGCCAATACCAGGACACTATCACGTGTGCTGTAGTCCCTATGGAGGCCAGTCACATCCTCCTTTGACGGCTTTGGCAATATGATAAGAAGGCCATTCATGATGAATACACCAAGAGACACTCTTTCGTGCATGACAACAAAAAGGTAGAACCGGTACCTTTGATACCACATGAAGTACACAATGATCAACTTCAACTTAAGAAAAGAAGGGAAGCCGAACGAGAAGCTGGAGCCAAGGCCACCAATCTAGAGGTTAAAGTAAAAGGCTTCAATCTCCTTGCTACATCTTTCGGCCTTAAACATGCTGCATTTTATCAGCAATATTTGGTATTACTAATCTTCACGGAGTTGTTAACTTCTCCTTCTAACCTTGACCCGGTAATACAGAGGGAAATTGAGAACCTTTGAAGGAATATCTAGATGTGTTTGCAAGAGACAGTCCCATGGTATTACCATCCATTAAAGGCATTGAGCATCAGGTCGACTTTATCCATGAGACTCTCTTCTTAAACGACCAGCTTATAGTACCAACCCCAGTGAGACCAAAGAACTCTAGAGGCAAGTGGACGAGTTGTAAGGAAAGGGCCACACTGAGGAAAGCATGAGCCCTTGTGTTGTACCAGTTCTTTTTGTGCCTAAAAAGGATGGTAGTTGGCGTATGTGTGTAGATTTTTGAGAAATCAACAATATCACAGTGAAATATCGCCATCCTATTCCTTGTTTGGATGATATGATAGATGTGCTATATGGATCATGCATCTTCTCCAAGATCGACTTGAAAAGTAGATATCACCAAATCAGGATGAAAGAAGGAGATGAGTGGAAGACTGCATTCAAGACTAATCATGGTCTATATGAGTGGCTAGTCATGCCATTTGGGTTAACCAATGCACCCAGCACATTTATGAGGCTCATGAACCACGTCTTAAGAACCTTCATTCGGTTGTTTGTGGTAGAATACTTTGATGATATCCTGGTCTATATTCAGACCATGGATGAGCATATCGACCATCGAAGGAAGGTCCTAGACGTTTTAAGAAAGGAAACATTGTTTGCCAACTAAGTATTCCTTCGGAACAGATAGCCTTGTCTTTCTTGGGTTTGTTGTAACCTCAAAAGGAATTCAAGTGGACGAAGAGAAACTACGAGCAATCAGAGAATGGCCTGTTCCAAAAACCGTAGGCGAGGTGAGAAGCTTTCACGGTCTTCCAGGAGTATATAGACGGTTCGTAAAAGACTTCAGCTCGATAGCAGCTCCATTGACTGAAGTTATCAAGAAGAGTGTGCGGCTTACTTGGGCGAAGGAACAAGAAGACGCTTTCCAAACACTCAAGGAAAAACAAACACACTCTCCATTACTAGTGCTACCAGACTTCTTCAAAACATTTGAAATCGAGTGTCATGCTTCAGAATTGGGAATTGGAGCTGTGTTGATTCAAGAAAAGAGGCCAATTGCTTACTTCAGTGAGAAATTAGGAGGGTCCACGCTGAACTACTCCACATATGACAAGGAGTTGTATTCACTGGTGAGGGAATTAGTGACCAACACGGATCATGAATTACTCAAACATTTGAAGGGTCAGAAGAAACTGAATAAGAAGCCTGCCAGATGGATGGAGTTTAATTAAACATTCCCCTATGTTATTCAATACAAGCAAGGGAAAGAGAATGTAGTTGCTGACGCTTTGTCAAGAAGATACACCCTGCTCTCGACCATGGAGGCAAAACTACTTGGTTTTGATCAGGTCAAGGTGTACTACAAAGGAGATACTGATTTCTATGAGAAGGAAAAGGCCACCGAGAAGCAAGTAGTGGATGGGTTCTATCGTGTGGAAGGTTTTCTCTTTTATGAAAATCGTCCATTTGTTCCAGCCTGTACTCTAAGAGAGTTGTATGTCCGAGAATCGCACAGTCGTAGACTTAAGGGACACTTTTGTGTGGCCAAGACGTTGAGTGCTCTTAAGCAACACTTCTATTGGCCCTGAATGAAGTTGGACGTGGAGAGGATCTGTAGGCTGCGTGAAGTTTGCAACTAGTCCAAGTCCAAGGTCCAAATCCATGGTATGTATACTCCTTTACCTATTCCCATTGCACCGTGGATTGATAAGTCAATGGATTTTTTTTTAGGATTGCCTAGAACTAGGAAAGGTAGAGACAGAATCTTTGTAGTGGTAGATAGATTTTCTAAGATGGCTAACTTTATAGCATGTCATAAGATTGATGATGTTACCATGGTAGCTGATCTATTCTTTAGAAAAGTTGTTAAGTTTCATGGAATACCTAGGACAATAGTTTCAGATAGAGATACTAAATTCCTTACTCCTTTCTGGAGAACCTTATGGGGAAAACTATGTACCAAGCTACTCTTTTCGACAGCATGCCATCCACAGACAGATGGGCGGACCGAGGTAGTGATAGAACATTGACCACCCTACTTCGAGATCTTTTCAAACGAAACATTCAGTCTTGGGAAGATTGTTTGCCTCATGTTGAATTTGCTTATAATCATTCAGTGCATTGAGCAACCAAGATGACTTCTTTTCGAGTCTTTTATGGTTTTAACCCGTTATCACAATTGGATTTGATTGCATTACCTTTGAAAAAACAGACTAATCTTGATGGCAAGAGAAATACCAGGTTTATTAAGTCTTTACATGAGCAAGTACGCAAGAACATATAAGAAAAGATGAAAGCCTACACAAGGAAAGCAAACAGAGGTTGAAAGGCACTTGTGCGTGAACCAGGACATACTGTTTGGATTCACCTAAGGAAGGAAAGGTTTCCCAATGAGAGGAAATCAAAACTCTTTCCCCGGACGGATGGACCCTTCAAAGTCTTGGAGATAATCAACAATAATGCCTACAAAATTGACCTCCAAGGTAAATATTCCATTAGCTCCACCTTCAGTGTTGCTGACCAATCTCTTTTTGTTGCAGATGACTTGGATTTCAGGTCAAATCCTTTTAAAGAAGGAGGGGATGATACGACCAGCCTTGGATCAAAGTCATCTTCGGAACAGGAAGAGGAGCTATAACAAGACTTGGACGAACCAGCTGCTACTATCAAGGATAGAACAGGGACAAATGGTTTGGAAAAAGACGGGTGGTCCAAAAATGGACGAGTCAAGCATGGAGGTATTGGAAATGGACCGTCGTCGGGAAATGGAAATGATCGACCTGAAGGAAATTAGACAAGGGCGAGAGAGAAGTCCAGGCGTGGAAATGATACTCTAGACCGCATACAAGTACCAATTGATCAATGTACTCAACCAAGTGAGTATGGACATGAAGATGGCCAAGGACTTAAGAAGCTGGAAGGGGTCCAATTGGAGTATGGTCGAGATGGGCCTATTTTGGTCCTATCAGAGATTAATGATCCAAATCAAGACCCACTTGTTTATTCAGATGGGCCATTCACAATGTCTAAGGCCAAAGCTCTAAAGGAGGCACTAGGACTTTTGATTAAGTTCATAGAAGATGAAGACAAGCTCGAGGCTTATGAGAGGAAAGGGTGGGACGGATTCTTCGTTTAACCTTATGGTTTGCCATGAATCGAATTTTGGGGTTTAAACCCATTTGGAATTTGTTTTAGTTAGCATAATCCTATATGGCTTTGGTTTTGGAGTTTTCCTTTTTTCTTTTGTTTTAGAGAATGATCATCTATCCTCGATAATGATCAAATGGATAGGCGGTTTAGCTCAGGGCAGTTTTGGTGTCCTTTAAATACCTTGTTATGTTTTCTTTCAAAAGGAAACAATCACTAAACTTAAAGCTTTTGTAAACAACTCTCTTAAATTTCCTTACTTCTTGTTCATTTTTGAGAATTCATCTTTCGATCACCAGATAGTTAACTCTATTGCTTACGTGAATACCATCAGGCATCATCCTTTGCAAGGTTGCACTTGTAGATCGCCGGAGCTAAGCAACACAAGGATCGACCATCATCCTTGTGTGAAAAAACACCCAACAAACAGGAGCGATTCGCCTTGTTTCCATCTCAACCATCAACAAACCATCATCTTCAAGTGATCCGGACTTGTACACCTATCCAAGGTCGTATCATGAGAAGCCATGATGTGGACATTATTGATGGTACTTTTTAAACCTTTGCCCAAGCGTTTTTGAAAGGTTCGTGAAGTCCTTGAGTGAAAGTAGATATTTTTGTTCTTGCTTCCCAATATCTTCCTCGTCGAAGAAGCGGTTTATGATGGCAATCCTAACTATTTTCCAAAAAGTCAGGTATCCTGGAAGTAATTGATCCAACCACTTCCTGGCCTCCCCCTCGAGGGAGAAAGGAAAACGTTTGCAGCAGTTTTGATCGTCATTCACCAAGTCTTCTAACTTCTCAATGTGATCGTTCGGGTGCTCAGTTGGGAGTCCACTGAAATTATCCTGACATACCAGCCTCTGAAAGAGGTTTTGAAAAGCAGACACTCACATAATGTTTAAGTATATCTATCACCCTACTTTGTTGCAACCACATCCTATCGAGTCAATCACAGAGAAACTTTATATACCCTATCCTAGTATAGCAACCAGTTCCATTCTACCAACAACTTAGCAAATACTAGTCTGACTTACCCCTCTACTAATTTCATTTCTTTGCATATAATAAAGTGTAGGCTTACCTTGGGAGTATCGATCAAAGGACACATGGACTCTTACCTCTGCAAGTATTTGAACAACCAGGCACACAATCTTCTCTGATTCCATCCTTCCCTCTCTTCTCTCTGATTCATTTTAAATCTCAAACTTAATGGACAATGATGCTGATACAGTTCATCTTGCCATCTTATTTTCGATATTCTTCTTCTTTTCTTCTTCTTTATTATTTTTTTTCTTTTGTTTTTTTTGGGCAAAGTTGTAGGCGATTAGTGGGTTCATCGGTAATGTACCTACCCCTCGCTTCCAACAATGTGTGATCGTTCCTCTGGATTAGAATAGTGGGGTCATCTGTAATGTACCTACCCCTCTAAATCTTGGGAAGTCATCTCAATCTTTCAAGCTTTTAAGTAGATGCTGAAGAGAGAGAAAGGAACCAAAGGTGAAATGACTTGTATCTAGAGACTTGCTGAAGGAATCCGATCCAGTGTATACCAAGCCCCAAAGCAAGCAAATAATGTCAGGGTTAGTGTTGGAAATCAGTTTTGGTTCCTTCAAACTTTCTAAGCAAGTGTGATATAGTTATAGGATGATCCCCTTTGGTACCTCTAGTAATCTCTGCAAACAACCTTCTAAGAATGGTTCTAAAGTGTGGTTAGTCAATAGTAAATCTTGATCGTAGTCCCTTTCTTGACACAATAAAAGCTTTTGAAAAACTTATACATAGTAAATAAGGCTCAAAACAAATTAAATAGCATTAGCGAACATCCCCCATACCTAAATTACACTGTCCCCAGTGTAATCCGTCTTGGATTGGTTAGGAAAAATTAAATCATAAGAAAATAACTTAAGTAGAAAACTCGATACCTCTCTTTGAAATAGAGTGTTGATTGATGGTAGGCGTGAGGGGTCGATCAATGGTCGCGATCCATTGTCGACTGATGGTGCCTCTATGGTGTCGATCGATGGTGAACTCAAAAAGTCTACGAAACAAAGTAAAACTCAAAATAAATAGTAGTATAACTAAAAACGAAATAAAGACTTACTAAACAGTGGGTTGCCTCCCACTCATCGCTTGGTTATAGTCTTAAGCTCGACGTTGTGAACTTTTTGACTAGTATGGAGGTGGATCAACACTCGGAAAACAAGTGTCTACATCTTCTTTTCTCTTCTGAAACCATGTACCAATGAAGGTCCTCATTGCCTCATCTCGTATGGTTTTCTCATTCCTTATAACCTCTCTAGCAACATCCATTGAATGCATTCCCCTTTGTAGGTTCTCAATACCGCGCTATAGAATTCTAAGTCTGACAGCTGTAGTCTTTGATATATCCTCCAATTGCTGAGAAATATCTTCCTTCATCGGGCTCGGAGAAAAAGCAATCTCATCGAACCTATCTTCCAATTGTATTTCTTATGCGGTCTTCTGTCCATTGGCTTCAGTGTCGATCAATGTCCTGATGTTGCCATCGATCGATGCCAGTAAGTCTGCCCCAATAGCATGCTGTCTCAGAACCGTATCCAAATCTTGCTTCATCTCATCCATGCGTGTAGTTAAACCGGTGAGGAAGTTGTCTATAGGATAATAGACATCATCCAGCCTCTTGTAGTAATCATTCAGTGACATCTCTTGAGCTTTGTAGATATCATGCACAATATCATCAATCTCTGCTCTGCAGTATGACTTTTGATTTTTCATAGACATAGCGATCTTTGTTGTATGTTCTGGTAAACATATGTAGCTTTGTTCAAACATATTAGCTCTCTCTAGAACTGCTCTGATGTCTTCAGCTTTCACATTCACTACTCTTACGTCTGTAGCTCGTGCATTACCATTCTCATCTCTGTAGATGCCATTCTCATCTTTCTTCTCCCAATCAAAATTATTTTGCCCTTAGCATCAAAAGTATTTTGCCCTTAGCATCAAAATCTCTTGTACCTTGCTCGAAGCGCCAATCGATCGATGGTGGTTTGATCCAATAGATCGATTGTGGACTTCCTGAATCATAGGCATTGCAAGGATGAAGCTTGTGTACCCACTACAAAAAAAAAGACTAGTTTACATCATTTATTTTATATATTTGCGTTAGTTATAAATGATGTACAAAAATTTTACATCACTTAAATAAATGACTCTGAAAGTGGTGATGCAAATAATTTACATCATTTTATTTAGAACTGATGCAATAAAATTATATATTTGTATCACTTATTTTAAATGATTTTAGAAAGTATCATTTGTAAGAAAATGATGTTAACTCTTACATCAGTTTTGTGAAATGATTTTAGCATTAGTGTCAATTAAAAATATTGATTTGAATTGTTAAATCATTTATGATAAACTGATGTATCAGTAATATCAATTCTCAGAAATGATTTTAGTAACTGTATCATTTATAACAAACGATATAAAATATTATATCATTTTCTAGAATTGATGTTAACTTTACATCAGTTGTTATAAAGTGATCTGATAAATATATCATTTAAATAAAGTGATTTAAATTATTATTATCATTTTACGTATTGATGTTAAATTTATATCAGTTTTAAAAAGTGATTTTAATATTTGTATAATTTACAATGTACTGATTTAAATTTTATCATCATTTGTATATAATTGATGCTAAATCTATATCAATTTTTATAAATGATTCCAATATATTCCACTTATATAAATTATTCCAATATATTCCACTTATATAAATGATACAAATATCATTTTAATAACATATTTATGATTTATATTAATACAAACGAATTTGTGTTTTATTAAATTTTAAATATATATAAAAAGCAAGAAAATAAATTAAATAAATTAAAACCATATTTAGATTATTAAATAATGTATTAGAAATCAAATTACATAACTCATTTATCATGCAAATTCATAAATATAATAAATTGAAAGTTGCTGAAAATATTGTAAAACTAATGTTGACGAAAATCACTGCCACAACCTCCGACGTCTCATGAGTCTTAATCTCTAAGAGTATATAATCACTCTGTTTCCTGAAATAAAATTATATAACAAATTAGTTATTATTTTGAGTAATTATTGATTATAAAACTAAAATTAAAGAGAACTTACCTGATTTTGATTAGGTGGATTTGGTATGTTGGCAAAAGCTGGATTTGGTATGTTAGCAAAAGCTACAGCAAAACTTGAAGCCCATGCCCTTGCCTAAATAATTAGTTCAGCATATTAGTTTACATATCAAAAGTATACAAAATAAAATTAATTTATAAAATATATTATTACCTGTTCACCGGTTGAAGTACCAATTACTTGTTGGATGAATGTAGTCCACGACCAACACACCTCACTTGTCCTGGACGCTCTGGACCAAAAACTTGTGCATATTCATCATCCAAACTAGCAGTAACATTGTTTGCAAGATGGGAGTTTTGGCTCAACAATGTCGTAAGTGCTTCCTAAAACACAAGTGAATAATAAATATCAAGTACGATTAACTTCCAAAACTATGGTAATATCGAGTAAAACTAACCGCCCGTGTTTTTGCTTCTTCACATACAAAGCTTCCATTAGGTTTTGTGCGAGTCTCGATGAAAAACTCTGCTCGGCATGGTCGTTTTCCAGTCTTGATTGTCTTCATAAAATACATGCATAAAGATATCTAATATTAATATAATAAAGTAGTGTATATCAATATAATAAACTAATTTTACATTACTTACAATTTCATTTCTCTTCCTTGAAAAACTTTTTCTTCCACATACGTGAGGCATGATATTTTTCTTTTGGCTTTTAGTATTCCTATCTTGCATTTTCTGAAATTTCACATACAAAAATATTACTTGTATTTGATATACAAAATAAAATATAAATATCTAACAATAAATTGTACCTTCCACTTTTCTGTGAATCTCATATGAACTAAATGACCCCATTGATTTTCGGGAACATTTTCAGGTCGATTGAGCAATGTTTCACTTAGACTATTTCGCTTGTATTCTTTCCAAAGACGTAGTTTCACATCTTTGCATCTGCTACCTAATGCACTCATCACATATACTTTTCTCATCGGTGGATCATCAAACCAGAATTTGGACTGAAATAACAAAAACGTACCAATGTTTCATCAAAATATCTCAACTATTAAATTTATAAAGAGATTAAATGTTATGTATTACCTGGATTACTTCCCAAGCTTTATTTTTTATGTGAGAGTTAACTGATCTCCAGTCACTGTAGTTAATAGGTAACAAATTCACATCATTGCTTAGTTGACCTAACCATGATCCTAGTAAACCTCCCGACTCTCCAATTGGTTGACCACTATCTTCGTCAAAATGAACAATCACTTTACTGTGTTGAATTTTCCAAACATCTTTAGATGTTATCATTTTGCCTTCAATATTTCCAGCAGCATCTTGTTAATCAAAAAAAAATTATGAGTATTATATAATAAACTAAATTAGCATGCAGTATAAATTTTTTGAGGAAAGCATATAGAAATAATTAACTCTAGACCTACATCGTGCAAGGAGAAACATTAACTATCTTAATGGTCCAAAATAATACGGACAGCAAATAAAACACAAATTCGTTTATAGTTGTCTGCAGTCTGAACGGAGAGGATAACAAAATTACCAAGACGTCTCCCTCAAAAGTCGACACGAGAATTAACAGAGCAAGAGATGTCATCTACAGATTGTATACACCACATAACTTGATAAAATTAAACTCTTCAACACGTTTTTATATTATGATTTGGATGTTATTTTTTAGTTTTTCAAGTAAATGAAAGAAATAATTTTTAGTTATATTACCTATAACTTCTATTTTCCATTTGAAGCTTTTACATTCGGGAGCAAGTGGAGGAGGCATGTCGTAATCTGTTTCAAGATATGGTAAATCATATGGTTCTTGTGTCTCTGAGTCCGTGTATTCCATGATCTAAAACGATTTAAATCAACAAACCAATGAATCAATGATCTCCTTCTGATTATTTAAATGAAGAAACCAATTCAATACCAAAACAATAGACTTTGAAAGTTACCTTACCTTGATCTAATGAACCAATGCTAAAAAATAGGTCGCTGGAGGTTTCTTCTGAGAATGTGGATTGGTAATTTGAAACCCTAGTTAGATGGTTAACTAGTTTATATAAGATATAATTATTAGGTTCCCGCTTGAGATGAAAAGATAGCGGGATTTTAATTTCACCAAATAAATATATTTTTAGAGGTTTTTTATAATTTGTGTGTTGATCCTTAATAATAAATCTAAAGTTAGTTAGGATCACAAAAGTATATTGGGCAACATATAGATTTTCAATGATTTAGTCATATAGCTTTTTAAATTATATGGGCAGCATATACACGTATATCATGAGTACTATACGTACGTACTCACTTGGCATGATTGAAATCTTCAATTTTCTTAAAAGGTGATCTGATGAAATTTTTATGAGATTTGACGGTTCTAAAATCTTTTTCTTTACAAATTATTTGTAAATTAACACATCACATTTTAAGTTTTTATACTATATCGGTTAAAAGAACAGTTCAGCCAACTATCTGTTTCGTGAGAAATATACTACCATACGTGCATCACCATTTACGACCAGGAACTCAACAGAGATATGTGATAAAAATTATATTATATAAACGAAACACAGCACATTTACATTTTCACATCTTTGAATAATCACTAAAATTGTCATGTGATACGCAGTAACCTGTCAGTCACACCATTCTAGAAAGTAAACAACCAAGGTTGGGAACAAAACTAGAGGAGTATACCAGGTCAAGAATACATATCAAGTATATATATTAATATATGTCATCTCGGTAGAAATAAGATGTCTATTTTTTCTTGGAACACTTCAGAAGTAAGATGTCTATATGTATATTTTAGGAGTCAATGAACGATATGAGTCACCCACAGCAGTTTATCTAGTTAATTGGATCATCCCTAACTGTTTTTCTTAAGTCGTAACTTACGGAGAACACTGCAAATTTAATATGTCTAACAACTTAAAACTTGGCATATATGTACTGTAAGACACCAATCTGCTTCTCCAATACGATCTGATTGCCATAAGGAAAAGAAGATTCTTTATCGAATTGAATCTCATCCATGAATCCAGAATATGAATTTCCAGTTTAATAACAGTTTCTAGATCCAAATTCTAATCTTAAACACTATCATGTTCATGACTAAGCAACACCTTCTTCACTTTCTCTACAGCCTTCATGTTCTGTATGTATTTAATATGGAGATACAAAATGCAAACTCATGCGAGAGTACGTAGGACACCTGGATGCCCAAGAGCTCCTGTCACCTAGACAACAACGATAGTTTAAAGTTGTAAACTGCAGAAAATTGCAGATTTTCTTAATGTTTTTTCTTGTTGTGGTTTTGTTCTTGTTCGAAGAAAAGAAAAGAGACAAAAGCATAAAAGTCAATTCGTTAAAAATAATTCATCAAAATAGTTTTCGCCATTCTAAAAACCAAAACTAAAAAAATTATAAATATCTTCTCACAAAGAAACATTGATGCATGCTAGATCCGGATTCATCTTCCAACTGCTCTGAATTATTTGAATAACCCATGTCATAAACATCCCGAGGTTGGACATGAACAGCAATATTCCATTCAACTTCAGAAGGATCTTTCACATAATAAACCATTCTTGCCTGAGACGCCAATATATATGGTTCATCCTCTTCTTCTTCAGTGGATAAGGAACGTGAAAAGTTTACCATATGATGACCATACACATCCTGCTTATAACCTCGTTCTGTACGAGTATCCATCCACTTACACTTAAATAATACAACTTTGAAAACTTCATAGTAATTTAGCTCCATAACCTCAATCAGATTTCCATAGTAAGCAACCGTTCCTGTTCTTGGGTTAGAATCACGAGAGCTAGCATAGCTCATAGTCTCAGCAGCCACATACACACCACTATTTTGTGTTTGCAGGTTAGCTTCTTTTTCCGAGGCCCGAAATTTGAAACCATTGACATTGTAAGATGTGTACTTTAAAACTTTCTCAGATGGGCCCAAAGCTAAGCATCGTATGTCATCGGAAAGGTGTTGTCGATCGATGCACGATGGATGTTGTCAATCGATCTAGGATGCTTGGAAATGTATGGAACATTACGGATCGTCTCGTTCTACTGCTTCTCAATGTCGATCAATGATGTAAGATGCGCGTCGATTGATGTCTGCTGCTGTTGTCCAAATAAATTAGCCGATCCATTAGCCATAATAAGGGTATCTGCTACATCCTTGTTAGATATATGTATGATTCTGCCATAAAGAGACTGTGCATTTCCCTCTGGGTCTCTGAAGATTCTGAACTCATCCGGTTTAAGATGACCAATATCTGTATCTTTTGCTCCAAGTTTGAGTTCTGGTGCGTCTGATGTCGTTTGATGACCCGAACTTGCCGTCGATTGATGCTCGATTATCCATTGTCGCGTTCGTCACCCACCCAGCATCTTCTGATGCGAGGACGCGATATTCAATCAGCTCTTCCTCTCTGTATCTTCATCGTATCCTTCATAAGCTTCAATGTATCCTCGGCTTGCCGGACGTGTGTTGATCGATGGTGTATGGTGACCGTCGATCGATGCTCGATAACAAAATTGTGTCCCAAAAACGTTTCCGGCTCCATTAGCCATGGCAAGTATATCCGTTACATCTTCCCTCGTGACATTTAGTAATCTTCCATCCATAGCTCTTGTGTGACTGTCTGGATCTCTCATGATACTAAACTCATCTGGTTGTAGATAACCTTATTCCTTCTCGCGTTCTACAACTGAATCTAGCTCGGACTCTGCTTCTAGATCAGTATCGATCGATGGCACAAGGTTACCGTCGATCGAGGTCGATTTCCCTACTCGGTGGGAAATTCGATGAACACCAGCCTCTTTCATAGAAATACCACGATACTCAATTATCTCTTCTTCTATGTAATCTTCACAATACTCGAGGTAGGCTGGGTTGTAACCACCATCTGCGTGGCAGTTGTTGGTCGGTTTATGAGTTGAGTGTCGATCGATAACAAAGGGTGGGTATCGACCGATTGCTGAACTGAAAGCACGTCGATTGATTGCCTTGGCTGGGTATCAATCAATGCTCCATCTTCCGAATCTTCATTGAACTTATAATCGCAGAAGAATGTGGCCACAAGTTCTGCATCATTACACAATTCAATCAGAGTAGCCTTGCTCTTATTCTTGACAGGTTTATAGAAAATGTTTTGATCAATTAGAGATAGATACAACCTGTTTAATTTCATATCGCAGATAGCTCCCATGCTAGCCATGAATGCTCTTCCAAGTAGTAGTGAAGAGTTCCAATCTATCCTGATGTCCATCACGTGGAAGTATACTGGAACTAGGGTGTTGTTAATCTGTACTGGAAAATCTTTTCCCATCCCTCCTGAGTTCACTTTTGAGTAGTCTACAAATGTGAAAGAATCATTGGAGGGTTCCACTTTCAGGTTCATCTCCTCTGCCATATTATTTGGCATAAAGCTCACTGATGATCTTGTATCACAAAGGGGATTGGGGCATTCATTGCCCTTAATGAATCATGGAACCACGAATTCTCTATGATCACTTTTCTTCTTCAGAAAAGTACTTTGTTTCATCTCTCTCTGAGACGATTGAACATGATCTCGATATCATCTTTTGTCTCTCTTGTTTCCCTGAAAAATATCCACAACATGTGATTATAATAACCTTCATCAAAAGGAGTATCTAAAGGAATTTTGAAAACTCTTTTGGCTATCCATCTCTTTTTCATTGGCTTTTCTGTGTTGATGTTCGGGGATCTTTTGCTTCCTCTTGGAGTGTCTCTCATCTTCTCTATCAAGATCCATAGCTTCAGACGTGTCAGTATTCTGTTCTGAAACCGTTATGGTTGGACGCACAATCAAATTCGTAGTGATGCTTGGTAGTTGAACCGGCTTTCTCATATGTCGATCGATTCTCGGTCGCATTGTCGATCGATCCCTCTATCTCTCTGTCGGTCGATTGTCTCATGTCAGTGTCGATTGACGTTAGTCAATTCACACAAAGCTACTGATACTGCAGGAATCTTTTTCGATCAATTCTCATTGTTTGGTGTCGATCGACACCAATGGGAACTGCCGAATGACATGGAACTTTCCACGCGAAAATCTCCTTCTTGGAGCTTTTCCCTCTTAACTTCTTGCCAAAAATCATCGTCAATCATTGCATTGTCGTGGTTCTTCTGTCCAGCCTCTATTTTCTCTTTGATCTTTTGACCTGCTGCATTATACAAATGACCGTCGAGGTCATGCATGTCTCCATTCTCATCCTGAACCAATATTAAAGTCGGAACCATCTGAACTAGTCTGCTTCTGTCGATCGATGCGGGTATGTTGCTGTCGATCGGTGCTATGTGGTCAGTGTCGGTCGATGGTCGAGTTCTGATGTCGGTTGATGCTCTAGTTCTGATGTCGGTTGATGCTCGAGTTCTGATGTCGGTCGATGCTCTCTGTAAAGAAGTGTTGGTCGACGCTGTATAGGTGTTGTCGTTCGATGCTTGTCGTCTTTCTTTGTGGATCGTACGTTCGTGTTTTTCAGTGTCAGAGAATAGTAGTTCTTGTCCTTTATCGCTCCTGGTGCTTCTTTGCACGTACCTGAAAAACAAAGGAAAAGAAAAATTAGTAACTTGAAAAGTAGTAACAAACCTAGACTAAATCGTGTAAATTGAATCTAATGGCGATCAATGCTCCCTTGCAACGGTGCAAAATTTGACATCATGTGTTTTATTGTTCTAGCAAGGTATAAATATCCTAAAAAATTAACAATCAAATTAACCTTAATCTTAACACACAAATAATACTCTTGCCAAGAGAGATCAAGTGTAGTACTTAGGGATCAAATTCACAGAGAGCAATCGCACACAATAGATTTCTTATTTCTAAAGACTAAGCGAGGTGAATATATATATATATATATATATATATATATATATATATATATATATATATATATATATTAGTGGTGAACAATTAATTAAGAAAATATTCCTTATCAAGAAGTAGGGATGCAATACGGAAATATGTTAATAATGCAAATATGGAAATATGCTAATAATGCAATAGGGAAATATGCTAATAAACTAACTAGATGTAAATGTAAGTATGCTAAATCTAAGGTTTCAAGCCTGATGGATTATATGGAATAGGAAGCACGAAAATGTAAATATTCTATACACAAATATTAACTGTTTTGATCCTTTTAACTCCAACTCTCGTATGCGAGCAAAAGGAAAGACCATCGATCGACGACTAAGGCCTGATGTCGATCGACGATGAAATCAGAAGGAAGTGTGAACAAGATTTGATAAGTCCACCAGAATTATTAGACCAGCTCTCGCATGCGCCTAACAGCCTAGTTAAATGGAGTCCATTCTGGCACAGAACCTACTCTCGTAGTCATCCATGTCCTACTTTCGAGATCCTAGTTAGCTACTCTAGAATGCAAGTTGGAAGAACAACTCAATTGATGGATATTATCTTAACCTAGCAATCCTACTTTTGGGCTAATCAATGATTGATGTCATTCAACCCTAAATCTAGTTGATAACTACTTAGACATAATCAAAGAAAGAACAGTAGTCTGAATATAATGCATACATAAAATATTGGGGTTCCAATACAAATCTTCCTAAGGAGTTATGAATCTTCTCCCCTAAAATCAATAAATTTATAATAGAAAACTAAAACTCTTTGTGCACAGAACTCTGCACTTCATGCATTGTGGCTCATCTCTCAATACATAAGGCATAAATATAGAACCCTAAAACTTAGGTCAAAACTCGTCCAAGGCATTTTGGTCATTGTCTCTAACTTGGGCTTTGAATCGGCTGTCTGCGATTTGGACGTCGATCGATGGCAAGTGTGCAGCATCTATCGAACTTGGTCTTTTAACATCGGTCGATGCCAAGGTTGTGTCATTGATAGACGACTGTCTTGTACTTCGACTCCTTGAATGATCAGCTACGGACTATTCTTCTCTAAATGTTCCAAAAGATCCAAGTATCTCCATATATATCCAAAGCGTTCCTGGACCTATAAGCACTCGAAAATATAGCCTAGACACACCTAATATAGCCTAAATAGAGCCTATAACATAGCCTAAAACTGGTAATAAATATGCTATATCAAAGACTTACACTTGTTCGATGTGGTTGCAACATAATAAAGGTGATAATGATGGGTTATAGATTTTGTTAGTCCATTTGTTTTCAAACCTCTTCCATAGGTTTACCTGTGTGTTCAGATACTTGCATGGGTAAGAGTCTATGTGTCCTCTGATTGATACTACCAAGGTAAAGTCTACACTTTTATTTTATGAAAGAAATAAGGTTAGGAGAAGTGTCAGCCAAGCTAGTATTTGCTAAGTTGGTGGTAGAATGGATTTTGTTGCTATATTAGGATAGAGTATATAAAGTTTTTTTAAGACTTACACTTTTTCGATGTGGTTGCAACATAATAAAGGTGATAATGATGAGTTAGAGATTTTGTGAGCCCACGTGTTTTAAAACCTCTTCCATAGGTTTACCTATGGTTTTCTTGAGGACAAGCAAAATGTTGAGTCTGAGGGAGTTGATAGATCTTAATATTAACCACTTTAGACCATGTTATAGGCTTTATTTGGAGTATTTTATATGTGTATAGGATGTGTTTTATAGTCTTTTCGGTCAAGGTGCATTTTGGAGCATTGTAGTACCAAAGAGAGAGAGAGAGAGGAACCATGTAGCTGGTCAAATTCAGCAAAGTACGAGTCTACACAGAGCATTGTGTCGATCGGCGATGCACCCTTGCCGACAGTCGACACGCAGAACCCCAATTCACAAAGTATCCGAATTGAAGCCCAAGTAATGGAAATTTCAAGATTGCCCCTGGACATGTTTTACCTACTTAATATTATCTTTGATGTGTTTAATGTAAAGAGAGACGTCTTTTACAGCTTAAGACTTTTCATAGCAAACATAGTAGTTTTTGGTGAGAAGATCAAGACTTCTTTCAAGCTTTATATTGGAACCCCAATATCTATCCCTATTATTCTTATGCTTTTTTATGTTTATGATTATGTTCTGTTCATCTATGTCTGAGTAGTTCTCTTGTTAGATTTAGGCTTTATAATGGTTTTGATGGATTAGTCAAACAAAAGAATTGCTTGGGTGATTATTAACTTTATCAATAGAATTGTTCTTATTGCTTGTGTTTTAAAGTAGCTAAGTAGAATCATGATATTAGGATAATTGATGCTGAGAGAGTAAGATCGTTACCTAAACAAATCCTTTTGAGCTTAAATTACTAGGGACAATTGAGAGATAGGTCTAGTAGTTCTAAGTGAACCAATCGAATCTAATTGTTTAATGCTTGACTAAGAAAGCCATCGATCGACGTCGTTTGCATACCATTGATAGACGATTATTCCGAATTTGCACACGAAAGTTATAGACTCTGAGCTTAACCATATGATAGATATAAATTATATCTTTATTTATTAAATTTGTGTTCTATGATTGAAAAATCCCTTGGCTTCTATCCATTTTAATCATTACCTGAAACTCCTAGATCTAGCTATTTTTCTTAATTGTTTACAAACCAACTCATTCCTGATTTACTATTTCTCAAGACTTATTGATTGCCTAGCATAACTAAGTTGATTATCAATTCCCTCTCTCTGGATTCAATTCCCTCTCTCTGGATTCAATTCCTAAATACTACAGCTGAACCTCTTATTGGAGAGAGTAATCAATACCTCTAAGGTAATTTGAGCACGTATCAGATACCAATTATTGAGGTGGGGGTATTTCAACTAAGTATAAATGGTTTTATATTAATTATGGAGCTCATTTTTTCATGTATGAATTATAAAGTTGTAACTCAGTGATTACAATGATCACTGAGCTATCAATCACAAGTTCATCAAGCCTTATAAAATCCCTAATTCTAACAATTGAATTATTCAGACATGATCATGAAAAGACATAAAAAAATACTGAATATATTGCATTAAAAGTATGAGGGCAAAAAATACAGGAGTTTCAATCAATCTCAGAAGAAGTTCTGATCTTCTCTCCAAAACTTCTCTCTTAATAATAAAGCGTATCCTAAATAGTGGCTGGAAAATAAAAGAAAATAGCTCAATCACGTCCATGGGCTACTTTGCAAATAAGGAAACTTCTGGGTAAAGTGAAATTCTTGAACGTCAAGTCGTGTTCGCCATTCCACAACACTGTCGATCGACGCCCACATCATATCCCACTCCAACTTCTGAACATCTACAAGTTTTCTTCCCTTTATGCTCCATATTGCTCCATAATATCCAAAATACTCCAAAATGCATCTAGACCTGAAAGTAGCTTAAAGTAGACTCAAAATGCATAATAATGACTCTGAAAATAACATATATCATGGCCTAAAATCGGTACAATTCATGCCCTATCAACTACCGAGACTTATCATTTTTCTTGTATTCAACCAAAACATAAAACAAATTTGTGGAAGAGGTTTGAAAATGCACAGACTCACCAGCTCCTTAGAACACTGCCATTACCTACACAATGTTGCAGACTATATCTGAGGCTTTTCCATGTAATCAGCCTCAGCTTAGCAGCCTTGCCATACCACAACTCACCTACCGTCTAAGATACCTCTCTACAAACCTCATTTCTAAAATATGAAAGTGTAGACTTTTCCTTGGGAATATCGATCAAATGACACATGGACTCTTACCCCAACAAGTTTCTGAACACATTGGCAGTCTTCTTTGGTTCATTTCCTCCTTCTTTTTCTCTTCTCTGAAACTTTTTCTCTTCTATTCTCTCTTTTTTTATTCTTTATTTTCTTTTCATCTCTACAAAGTGTAGACGGATAATGGGGTCATAGAAATGTTTCTACCCTCACTTGCAACTTTGTGTGATCATCCCTTTGAATTAGAATAGTGGGGTCATAGCAAATTTTCCTACACCTATGCATCTCATGATATCATCTCAATCTTTTCTTTTTCTTTCATCTGCATCTTAGGAAATCATTTATATCTCTTATTTTTTTTCTTTTTCCAGAAGCTGAAGAGATGAGAGAGGAGAACCAGCAGCACACCGAGTTTTACCTTCCAGACCCGTAGGAAGAATCCGATCCAGTGTATACCAAACCTCAAAACAAGAAAAATTAATTGATTAGGGTGGAGGTCAGCTTTCATTTCTCCAGACACTCTAGTAAATGTGAATGCTATTGTAAGGCCGATCCACTTTGGCATTTCCATTCAATACATCCTGCAATCAGCAACTCAGAATGGTGCTAAAGAGTGGTTAGACGGTTTCTTCCAGGAAAAAGGTCATGAACCCCAACTGACTCTATTTTGACTCAATAAAACAACTAATTGACACTCAAAACAGAACACGGTCCCAATAGACACCTCCCCCAAAATTAAGCAACACTGGCCCTAGTGTTATTCAGTTCGAGATTGGCAAAATAAATAAAGAAAAACTGTAAGATTGAACAAAGAAACACAAGTATACTTGCTTCTTGCAATGAGCGTCGAACGATGCAGTGAAGTTCTGGTCGATGCTTGGTGGTATGGCGTCGATCGACGCTGGTCAGCCATCATTTGATGCTGGTCCTCGAATCCTCTTCCTCATATTTTTTTAGCAAAAAGGAAAAGTACCTAATATTTGGTTTCGTCCTACTCAGCTACGGTTTATAGTTTTTAGCTTGATGTTTTGGAGTTATGGGCTATTCTTGAGGCAACTGAGAACTTGTTGGAAAACAAGTCTCAACATTATCTTCGCTCATTTCGAACCAGGTGGCCACAAAGTTTCTAATGGCTTTTTCTCCTCTGGTCCTCTGCTGTTCTTGCCTCTCCACTTTAGCACTAATCTGTTTCACTCAGTTTCCAGATTCTCCATACAGTTTCTCACCCGTCCAGTGCTGTTGTTCAGCGAAATGTAAGTTGCATTCAGCCTTCTACAAAATTCATCATACATTTTCTCCTGGCTGCAACAACCTGATCTATCATGTCTTCAACCTGATCTCTCGTAGTGTTTACCGGTGGACTCTCATAGTATGAGCGAACATAGTTTTTTGGAGGGTGGATATTCATCTGGAAGAGTACTTCATATTGTGGTAGGCTCAGATAATGACTTTCCACACTATTAGTCATTTCGAGAATCTCTGAAATATCATCCTTTGACACATCAATGATTCTTCCACCAAGACCTCTAGCGTGACCCTCTTCATCTCTGTAGACTCCATACACATCTGGTGCTATTACAGTCTTTGGTTGTCTCATGGGTCTCTATGGTGTGGCATCCTCAAAACGCTTCCATCTGTTCAGAGATCTGGTGGTCTCGAACAATGAATTAGTAGCATCGCTCTACGTTGCTACTTCCTCTTCACTCTCTCGACTGGAATCAGTATCTATGGCAGACACATATCAAGCTTCATCCCCCAACCCAATGTAGGATGCGTGCCCTCAGAACAGTTTGACATGGTCATAGAAAACATCTTTATCCACGAATGTCAGACACCTTGTTTGTATACATGTCACACACTGGCTCGATAGTAGCCATGAAAGCTCTACCAAGTATCAAGAAAGTATTCCACTCTGATTCGATAACCATTATGTGGAAGTCAACAGGGAAAATGGCATCACCAATCTCAGCCTGCACGTCTTTGAGAATTCTTCATGAACTGATTCTTGAGTAATCTGCTATTGTGAAGGTGTCATAGGAAGGCTCGATCTTTATAACCAAATGCTCAGCCTTCGCGCTAGGCATGATCCTCACTGAAGAACTTGTATCGACCAAAGCCGTTGGATACTTGTGACCAACGAAAATACATCGGACCACAAATTTTTCTGAGTCGCTCTTCTTCTTCAGCATAATGACCTTCTTCACCTTGATTTTAAGCTAGTGACCATAATCTTGATGGTGTCCTCTGACTCTTTACTCTCTCAGGAAAACCATCCGGAGTTTATACTTATCTGAAGCATCATCAACAGATTCTTCTATGTGGATCTTCAATACCTTTTTCGTAAAGGCATCCATCTCCTTATATGTGGCCTTTTGCTTTAGATGTTTGGGGACTTTGTTTTGTTTTCTTTTCCCAGTCGTGGTATGTACCTCGGAGTTAGGAGGGTGTTGTTCGTCGCTAGCTGTTTGTCACATATCCTTGATGTTAAGGGCGTCGATCGACTCTCATTGGGTGTCGCTCGACACCAGTGAGAGCTTAGAATGACATAGCACTTTCAACTCTAAAATCACCTTCTTGCAACTTCTCAAGGTTTACCACCTGCCAGAAAACATCCTCAATTATTGCATTCACTTGATGCGTCTTTCCTAGCTCACCCAGTATCATTTTTCTGGACAACTTGAGTTTCTAGCTTCTTCACATGGACGTTTACAGCCTCGAATTTATTGTTGAGCTCAGAGTATACAACATATAGCTTGCCATTAAAATCCAATGGAATTTTTTTCTTCCCCTCAAGAACCTGATCAACAATAGATTCTAGTTTACCCTCTTGAGTTGTTGTGAGGGAAATCTGGTAAGACGAAGCTCTATTGTTTTTTAATGAAGTTACTGTTGTTGTTGCTGAATGGCTTCTAGCACTAGGAGTTCTTGTTATTGCTGAAAATTACTTCTTTGGCCAGCGCCATTGAAGTTCATTTGCCTTACTGATTCCCAAATCTCTGATCCTTGAAACCAGTCCCACTGACAAAATTCACATGCTCTTTATCTTCGTTTTCCACAGCAGCTTCAGAAGGTTTTACACCTTCTGTAAAACTAACTTATTTTAAGAGGAGATTGTTAACAGTGTCCAATTTCGCCTTCACTCCAGTTATATGCCCTTTATCCAAGCTGTATGCAGACTTCTTCCTCTCAAAGTCAGTATTTTTTGGTGTTGTTACTAGACATCCAGTTTCAATGAGTCTTACAGCCTCTGCGAGATTCGTACTGTTGAAGTTCCTCTCCCTAGATGTATCAAGAGCCATCTGATAGACCAATGCAAGGCCTCTAAAGAAAGTATTAAGCAGTTGTACTTCATTAAACCCATGATGTGGACAGTCTCTTTGATAAGACATGAATCTTTTTCAAGAGCTCTTAAAGGATTCAGTATGCCTGACATGCATGTTTTTATTGTTCTAGCAGAGTATAAATATACTAAACAAATAACTATCAAATTAACTCTAGTCTTAACACACAAATACTACTCTTGCCAAAAGAGATCATGTGTGGTACTTAGGATCGAATCAACAGCGAGCAATGGCCCACAATAGATTTCTTATTTCTAAACATTAAGCTAGTTGAATATATATATATTGGTGGCACACAATTAGTTAAGGAAATATTCCTTATCAAGAAGTAGAGATGCAATATTTTGAAATATTATAATAATGCAAAGATGAAAATAATGTAAATATGAAAATATTCTAATAAACTAACTTGATGCAAATGTGAATATGCAAGATCTAGGGTTTCAAGCCTAATGGATTGTAGTGGATAGGATGCACAGATATGTAAATATACTAGAACTCAAATATTAACTATTTTGACCCTTTTAACTCCAACTCTCGTATGCGAGCAA
Source organism: Moricandia arvensis (assembly GCA_905132765.1). Taxonomy (NCBI): domain Eukaryota; kingdom Viridiplantae; phylum Streptophyta; class Magnoliopsida; order Brassicales; family Brassicaceae; genus Moricandia; species Moricandia arvensis. Next base: position 62,164 of record CAJHQP010002461.1, read on the forward strand.
CTAAAAAGACCATCGAATCAACGACTAAGGCATGATGTCCATCGACGGTGAAATCAGAAGGATTTGTGAACGAGATTTGATAAGTCAACCAGACTTATCAGATCAGCTCTCGCATGCGCCTAACAGCCTAGTTCATTGGAGTTTATTCTAACACAGAACCTACTCTCGTAGTCGTCCATGTCCTAAATCCTAGTTATCTACTCTAGAATGCAAGCCTCAAGCACAACTCAATTGATAGATTTTAACTTAACTAGCAATCCTATTTTGGGATAATCCATGATTGCTATCATTCAACCCTAAATTTAGTTGATGACTACTCAAACATAATCAAAGAAAGAACAATAGTCTGCATAGAATGGATAGATAAAATACTGGAGTTCCAATACAAATCTCCTTAAGGAGTTATGATTCTTCTCCCCTAAAACCCTAAAAATATAAAGCTTTGTAAGTTGTGTCAAGCCTTGCATGCACTTGCACACTCTGCATGCTCTCAATACATAAGCATAAATATAAAAACCCTAGAACTAAGGTCAAAACTTGTCCAGGGCATTCTCGTCATTTATCTTCTAAACTTGGGCTTTTCAATCGGTTGTCTGCGAGTTGGGCGTCGATTGATGGCTAGTGTGCAGCTTCGATTGACCTTGGTCTTTCATCATCAGTCGAGTCCAAGGTTGTGTCGTCGATCGACGACAATCTTGTACTTTGACTCCTCAAATAGTCAGCTACGGATTCTTCTCCTCTAAATACTCCAAAAGCTCCAAGTATATCCATTTATCTCCAAAACGTTCATGGACCTATAAATACTCTAAAACATATCCTAGACAAACATAATAGACCCTAAATAGAGCCTAAAACATGGCCTAAAACTGGTAATTAATAGGCTATATCAACTCCCACAGACTTAATCTTGTGCTCGTCCTCAAGCAAACTAAGCATGTTAAAGAGCTTTTGAAAAGCGGAGACTCACATAATGTCTAAGTATAACTGTCACCTTACTTTGTTGCAACAGCACCTTATCAAGTCAATCACAGAGAAACTTTATATACTCTATCCTAGTATAGCAACCAAATCAAGTCGACCAAGAACTTAGCAAATACTAGTTTGACTCACCCCTCTATTGATTTCATTTCTTTGCATAAAATAAAGTGTAGGCTTTACCTTGGGAGTATCGATCAAAGGACACATGGACTCTACCTCTGCAAGTATCTGAACAACTAGGCACAAATTCTTCTCTGATTATTTTATTCCCCCTTTTCTCTCTGAATCTTTCAAGATCTCAAACTTAATGGACAATGATGCTGATACAGTCCATCTTGCATCTCATTTTTGATTTTCCTTTTCTTTTTCTTTTCTTTTCTCTCTTTTTTTTTGCTTTTTGGGGAAAGTTGTAGGTGAATAGTGGGATCATCGGTAATGTACCTACCCCTCGCTTCCAACGATGTGTAATCGTTCCTCCGAATTAGAATAATGGGGTCATAGGTAATTTACCTACCCCTCTGCATCTCGGGAAGTCATCTCAATCTCTTAAGCTATTAGGTAGATGCTGAAGAGCAAGAGAGAAGGGAACCCGAGGTGCAATTACTTGTACCTACAGACTTGCATAAGGAATCTGATCCAGTGTATTCCAAGCCCTAAAGCAAGCAGATAATGTCAGAATTAGTGTTGGAAATCAGCTTCGGAACCTTCAAACTTTCTAAGAAAGTGTGATATAGTGGCATGATGATCCACTTTGGTATCTCTAGTAATCTCTGCAACAACCTTCTAAAATGGTCTTAAAGGGTGGCTAGTCAATAATAAATCTTGATCATAATCTCCTTCTTGACTCAATAAAACTTTTTTTAAAAAACTTGTATATATATAGCAAATAAAACTCAAAACAAATCAACTAGCATTAGCGAATCTCCCCCAGACTTAAATTACACTGTCCCCAATGTAATTCTCCCAGTATTATTTAGGAAAAATTAAATCATAAGTAAATAGATTAAGTAGAAAAGCTTGATACCAGACTTTGTAAAGAGTATCGATCGATGGTAGGCGTGTGTGTTCGATCGATGGTCGTGATCCAGTGTCGACTGATGGTACCTCTCTGGTGTCGATCGATGGTGGACTCAAACAGTCTAGAAAACAAAGTAAAACTCAAAATAAGTAGTCGTATAAGTAAAAACAAAATAAAGGCTTACTAAATAGTGGGTTCCCTCCCACTCAGTGCTTGGTTATAGTCTTTAGCTCGACGTTGTGAACTCTCTGACTAGTATGAAGTTGGGGCAACACTTGGAAACACAAGCATCTACATCTTCTTTGCTCTTCTGAAACCATGTACTAATGAAGTTCCTTATTGCCTCATCTCCTCTTGTTTTCCCATTCCTTGTAACTGTTCTGGCAAACGCCATCGAATGCATACCCTCTTGTAGTTTCTCACTGCGTTGTAGCATTCTAAGTCTGGCAGCTGTAGTCTCTAATAAATCCTCCAATTGCTGAGAAATATCTTCCTTCATCAGGCTCTGAGAAAATACAATCTCATCGAAGCTATCATCTAATTCTATTTGTACTGTCGTCTTCTGTTCGTTGTCTTCAGTGTCGATCGATGGCCTAATGTTGCCATCGATCGATGGCCTAATGTTGCCATCGATCGATGTAAGTCCGTCTGCCCCAATCGCATGCTGTCTCTAAACAGTGTCCAAATCTTGCTTCATATCATCCATACGTGCAGTCAAATCGTGGAGGCAGTTGTCTATAGGATAGTAGACGTATACGAACCTCTTGTAGAAATAATACAGTGACATCTCTTGAGCTCTGTAGATCTCATGCACAATATCTTATGTCTCTTCTTAGTTGTATGTGTGTTGATCTTTCCTATACATAGCGATCTTTGATGTATGTTCTGTAAACATATGTAGCTCTGCTCAAACAAAACTAGCTCTCTCTAGAACTGCTCTGATGTCTTCAATTTGCACATTCACTACCCTTCCGGCTGTATCTCGTGCATTGCCATTATCATCTTTCTAGATGCCATACTCATCTTTCTTTTCCCAGTGGAAAAGTCTGTTGCCCTCAGTATCAAAAGCTCTCGTACCTTGCTTGAAACGCCAGTCGATCGATGACCTAATGTTTATGTCGATCGATGAAGGCTTGAAAGTGTATGGAATATTACATATCAGCTTGTTCTTCTGCTCCTCAATGTCGATCAATGTTGTATGATGTGCATCGATCGATGGCTGCTCCTGCTGTCCAAATATAGTGCTCGATCCATTAGCCATAATAATGGCATCTGCTACATCCTCCTTGGATAAATGTAGGATTCTCCCACAAAGAGCCCATGCACGTCCCTCTGGGTCTCTGAAAATTCCAAACTCGTCTGGTATAAGATTACCAATATCTTTATCTTTTGTTCCATGTTCGTGCTCTGGTTCGCGTTTAATGTCGTTCGATGGCGAGGAGTAGCCGGTGATCGATGCTTGATTATCCACTCTTGCGTTCATCACACATCCAGCGTCTTCTGGTGCCAGGCCGCAATATTCATTATGCTCTTTCTCTCTGTAATCTTCATTGTGTCCTTCGCATACTGGATGTTTGTCGATCGATAGTGTATGGTGACCGTCGATTGATGCTCGATAACAAGACTTTTGCGCGGAAAGGTTTCCAGCTCCATTAACCATGGAAAGAATGTCTGAAATATCTTCCCCCGTGACATTTAGTAGTATGTTATCAATAGCTCTTGCATGACTGTCTGGATCTCTCATTATACCGAACTCGTCTGGTTGTAGATAACCATATTCCTTCTCGCGTTCTGCAGCTGAATCTACTTCAGATGCTGCTTCTTGTCCAGTATCGATCGATGGCGTAGGGGTGCCGTCGAACGATGTTGATTTCCCGAGTCAATGGGAAATATGAAAAACAATAGTCTCTTCCATAGAAATACCACGGTACTCGATCATCTCTTCTTCTCTTTAGTCTTTTTCGTACTCGAGGTAGGATGTGTTGTAACCACCGTTCGTGCGGCAGTTGTTGATCGGTTCTGGAGTGTGAGTGTCGATCAATAAAAAATGGTGGGTGTGGACTGATTACTGAACTGCAAGCGTGCCGATCGATGTTCTAGGCTGGGTGTCGATCAATGCTCCATCTTCCGACTCTTCACTGAAGTCATAATCGCAGAAGCATGTGGCCACAAGTTCTGCATCATCACACCATTTCGTGAGGGCGGGTTTATTCTTATAAATGTCATATTAAACATTATGATCAATCAAGAAAAGGCACAATTTGTTTGTCCACATGTCGCAGATAGCTCCAACGGTAGACGTTAAAGCTCTTCCAAGTAACAAGGAAGAATTCCAATTGATATGGATATCCATTACATGAAAGTCTATCTGGACCTATCTTACAAGACTCTGTGAAAATGCAATCTCATCGAACCTATCTTCCAATTCTATCTCTAATATTGTCTTCTGTCTGTTGTCTTCAGTGTCGATCGATGGCCTTATGTTGTCGTCGATCGTTGCTAGTTTGTCTGCCCCATTCGCATACTGTCTCTGAACTGTATCCAAATCTCGCTTCATCTCATCCATACCGGCAGTCAAACTGGTGAGGTATGTGTTTATAGGATAGCAGACATCATCCAACCTCTTATAAAAATCATCTAGTGACATATCTTGAGTTCTATAGATCGCATTCACAATATCATCAATCTCTTCTCTGATGTATGTTTGTTGATCCTTCTTAGACATAGTGATCTTTCCTGCATGTTCTGGTAAACATATGTAGCTCTGCTCAAAAAAATTAGCTCTCTCTAGAACTGCTCTGATGTCTTCAGCTTGCACATTCACTACCCTTTCGTCTATAGCTCGTGCATTACCATTCTCATCTCTGTAGATGCCATACTCATCTTTCTTTTCCTAGCGGAAAAGTTTGTTGCCCTCAGTATCAAAAGGTCTCTGATACGCCCTAGATAGGATCACTCGACCAGATTGGATTTGATATGAACTCACGAATGAGACATGGATGGATTGAAGGGTCGCACAAAGGGTTTGGAAGGAATCTGATATTCCCGACTTCAGTTGGTGGTTGATATGACTCACAAGTCCACCAAAAGAAGGATCTCTACTCGTTGCTTGATATGACTTACACGTCTAATGATTTTGAGGATTTGTTTAACTTGGATATGACTCACCAAGAAACAAAGAAAAGTTATTCAAAGAACAAAGAGTTTAAATCAAAACAAAGATGATAATCGAATGGTTTAGCTGAAGAAGGATTACATATTTATAGTAGCAAAGACATATGAAAAGACTTAGAACTTTGTGGAAAAACACACCTAGGAAAAGTAACAAAGACTAAAAATGGTCAAATGACTCTTTAGTTCATGTTCTTGTCGAAATGACCCTTTATCTACCATCCACGTTCATCCGAATCCATCCTGGTCAACAGATGACCATTCGCTTGCTTTCCAGGTTCATCCGAACCAGATGGGTGCATGGAAGTAAGGAGAAGGACATACGCAGGATTGTCCGACGGGTGATTTTCATGAACGGTTCTGGTCCAAACATGACCTAAGTCTTCTGAAAGGTGGAGAATCATTGCCTTAGAGAGATTTGGATGATGAAAATCCATAAGTGGATCGAACATGGACTGAAGTTTGTGGAAACATTCGTCGAGATGAACAAAACTTCCCAAAAGGGTGAATACATGTCCGTCTTCGGGTTCTTCACGACCCAAGCTAAGTATGGCTTGATTATCATCCATAGAATGTCGAGATGGTTGGTAAAGAAGGTCTGTGGGACGGTTGGATCGGTCATCAGGTCGTGGATCCAACCTCAGCTCCTTGCCGGATGTACGCGGGTCAATCCGGTACACTGCTCGGTCAGTCTGTCTGGTACGGTCGGATGGGTGAACCTCAGCTGAGGTAATCTGATCATCCTGATCTGCATCCGGTGCTGGTTCCATGTACTGAGACGCATCATTCCGTCCTTCTTCAAAAGGATTTGTCCACAAATCTGGATCATCTGCACAAAAAGGAGATAAATCAGAAACATTAAAACTTGAAGAGATGTCATATTTACCTTGCAAGTCCAGCTGATAGGCATTGTCATCGATCTTCCTAAGGATCTGAAAAGGACCATCGACTCTATCCATGTGTTTTGACTTCCTTTCTTCAGGGAAACGTTCCTTCCTTATATGAACCCAAACGAGATCGCATTCTTCAAAGATAACTTTCTTTTTCTTCTTGTTTTCCTTTCTTGTGTAGACCTCAGTTTTGGCTTTGATGTTGTCACAGACTTTCTCATGCAACTTCTGAATCGTGTCCACCTTCCTTTTGCCATCTGTACTAACTCTTTCACTCAAGGGTAAAGGCAAAAGATCAAGTGGAGATAAGGGACTGAAACCGTACACAACCTCAAAAGGAGAAAACTTGGTAGAAGAATGCATGGAATGATTATAAGCAAATTCAACATGAGGCAAACATTCTTCCTAATGTCTAAGATTCTTTTTAACTAATGATCTAAGCAATGCTGACAAGGTCCGGTTTACAACCTCAGTTTGAGCACCGGTTTGAGGATGACAAGTGGTGGAAAACATCAATCTAGTACCTAACTTAGACCCCGAAGTTTTCCAGAAATAACTAAGGAACTTAGCATCTCGATCAGAAACAATGGTCCTAGGCATTTCATGCAACCTAACAATGTCTCTAAAGAACAAATCAGCAATGTGCTCAGCATCATCAGTTTTATCACATGGTATAAACTGAGCTATCTTAGAAAATCTATCAACCACCACAAAGATACAATCTCTACCAGATTTTGATCTAGGCAAACCAAACACAAAGTCCATAGATATGTCTACCCATGGATGAGAAGGGATGGAAAGAGCAGAATACAAACCTTGTTTTTTGGCTTTAGACTTAGTTTTCTTACAAACCACACATTGACCACCGATCCGTTCCACATTTTTCATCAAGCTCGGCCAAAAGAAATGTTCATACACAACCTTGTGTGTTTTCTTGATTCCAAAGTGTCCCATAATGCCTCTTCCATGTGCTTCCCTGAGATTTCTGAAAATTTGATAATACTTGCCACAAGCCGCATCTGCACACTTTCTGAAAATATCTTTGAAATCTGAATCAGTTGCATATAAATCATTGATAAATTCAAAACCAAGCAACTTTGTTACAAGAGCTGAAAGAAGTACATACCTTCTAGACAAGGCATCAGCCACCACATTTTCCTTACCTTGTTTGTACTTAATGACATAAGGACATGTCTCAATGAAGTCAACCCAACGTGCATGCCTCTTGTTTAGCTTTTGCTGGCCCTTAAGGTGTTTCAAAGACTGATGATCCGTGTGGATCAAAAACTCCTTAGGCCATAGGTAGTGTTGCCACGTTTGTAGAGCTCTCACCAAAGCATACAGCTCTTGGTCATAAGTAGGGTAGTTGAGTGTGGTGCCTCCAAGTTTCTCACTGAAACAAGAAATGGGTTTTCTATCCTGCATCAAAACAGCACCAATACCAACTCCGGAAGCATCACATTCAATCTCAAAAGTCTTAGAAAAATCAGGGAGTACAATAAAGGAGCTTGAGTCAACTTCCCTTTTAGAATCTGAAATGGCTCTTCTTGAGCTTGTTCCCATTTGAATCCGACATTCTTCTTGATCACTTCAGTCAATGGGGCTGCGATGGTACTGAAGTTTGGAATAAATCACCTATAGAAGCCAGCATGGCCATGGAAGCTCCTCACTTTGCCTACGGTCGTTGGACTAGGACAATCTCGGATAGCTTTGATCTTTTTGTCGTCCACTCTAAGTCCATCCGCACCTACAACAAAGCCTAAGAACACCACTTTAGCTGTTCCAAAAGAGCATTTACCAAGATTTGAAAAGTCTCTCTTTCCTAAGAATTTCAAGAACAAATTTCAAGTGCATCCTATGATCTTCAAGGTTCTTACTGTAAATGAGAATGTCATCAAAGTAAACTACAACAAAATGACCAATGAAGGATCTCAAGACGTGATTCATCAAACGAATGAAAGTACTAGGTGCATTAGTAAGCCCAAATGGCATCACAAGCCATTCATACAATCCTACTTTGGTTTTAAATGCAGTTTTTCATTTATCACCTTCTTTCATCCTAATCTGGTGATAACCACTTTTTAAATCAATCTTAGAGAAAACACATGAACCATGCAACTCATCAAGCATGTCATCTAGCCTAGGAATGGGATGCCTATACTTTACCATAATATTGTTGATGGCACGGCAGTCCACACACATGCGCCAAGAGCCATCCTTTTTTGGTACAAGGAAAACATGCACAACACAAGGACTGAGGCTTTCGCAGATGTAACCTTTCTCAAGAAGGTCACCAATCTGTTTCTGAAGTTCCTTTGTCTCCACTGGATTGGTACGATAAGCTGCTTGGTTCGGTAGAGATGCACCTGGAACAAAATCTATCTTATGCTCAGTGCTTCGAACTGGTGGCAATCCCTTGGGATTCTCATCTGGAAAGACATCAGAAAAATCCTACAAAATATCTAGAAGCTCACTCGGAATCTCCGGTGCAAGGTCAGAAAAAATAAAAATCCATAAGAGATTCTTTGTACACAAGTAAAATAAATGACTTTTGAGAGTAAGGATATTTGCTGACCTGCAGAGATGACGTAAATATTCGAAACTTTGAGCGAACACATTAAGAGAATCGACAACCAAGTGGCGAGTAATGCTATGTCCATCAGGAGAGAGGACGGATTCTTACCTAGTAGGACGGACACTAATCCCAGAAGCTACTGCAATATCGTGGCTATGCGAAGTGGTCGACAACTCACCCCTAGCGTTAAAGAAAGCATCACTATCGATGAATTCGAGAAAATCGCGATAGATGAAAAAGAAAAAAGGGTGCCCCGTCTCTAACAAGAAAATTCCCGAGATCGCCCCCGAAACAGAGGAGTTAGACCAGACTGACGATCTCGAGGAATTGTTTGATAATCAAAGAAAAAAAATCACAGAGGTAGGAGACATCGATCACATCTCTTCACCGAGATATGACCGACACTCCGACCCCGTAATCGATGGACATGCTGAAGTGAGAATCAAGCGACACTGCGATCCAGAACCAACTGAACCGGTTAGAACAAGGGTTTACCAAGCAGAAACTCCCTTCCCTCCAAAAACGCTAAGCAGAAAAAGAAGCAGCTGGATAAAGCAATATGCAAGAAGGTGTTTGACAAATTAACCATTGAAATGCCGTTCAGCGAGGCCATTCACATCTCCTCTGCTATTAAGCATTACGTGAAAGATGCAGCATCGCGGAGATTCCATGAATCAGAGCATTGCGTGATGATGGTATCCGAAGAAGTGAGCAAAATTATTCAAGGAAAAACTCCAGTTAAACTCCCTGATCCCAGTAGTTTTGTCCTGGACTGCACTATTAGCGATGAGAGATTCCAAAGATCTCTCTGCGATTTAGGCTCTAGAGTAAACTTTATGTCGCTTTCAGTTGCAGTCGCCCTCGGGTTAACACAGTTTCAACCTACCAGGGTAACTCTAGTTTTAGCTGATAGATCCACTAGGATTCCGGAAGGCGTGCTTGAGGATGTGCCTGTACGCATTCACAACTACGATAGACCCGCATATTTAATAGTGCTTAAATACAAGCAGGAACCCAGAACCCCCATTATTTTAGGAAGACCTTTCATGGCCACTGCCAGAGCGATTATTGATGTCAGAGGAGGGCGCATATGCCTCAAGATCGGAAAGATACCGATGGTCTTTGACATGGAGCAGATAATAAAGCAGCCTCTGATTGACGGTCAGACCTACCATATCAATTATCTCTCCGACCTCGCAGACGGGTCATTCATGGTCACATGCTCAAACAATCCTCTTGAGAGAGCAATTACTTATCTTGAAGGAAACATCTTTGCGATCGATGACCGAAATGAAGAGTATACAAGGTTGATGACCGCCACAGAGGAAGTCTTCAATGTCGATATTGAGGAACTCGACTATCCACTTCAGTCTTCAATGTCGATATTAATGCTGCATGCAGTTACACGGCCTCCAGGGTACGACCTCATCATCGTGTCTTCGTGACCTTGTTCCATATCGCAGGACAAATCCACGGTAATGCGGAAACTTTAGGGAGAGTGAATATGATAAGACTTCACATGATTCATACTTATATACTTAGTAATATACTTATATATTAGTACTTGAGAATAAGTACTAAGGCTCGGGATAAACCTTACAGAATAGAGAATAATATTTATTAAGTATTTATACTAAGAAGACACTTCACAATGTTCAATAGATTTACTTATAAATCAACCATAATTAGTAATCACTCAAGCAATTTCATTCATAACTTATCAATTATCTATCTTGACTCACCTTTGATTATATGAGATTGGCTAAGGAAGAGTAAACTGGAGCTCAAACTAATCACACTCCACTTCACTTCTGATTCAGAACGTCCACAAGAAAGGATCCGGTTGATCCCACCACTGACCTCGGCCAATGACGTAAAACAAAACAGTTTGGTACACAAGATCAATAATCCAACAGTTCGGTTTGGAAGAGGAAACTTAAATCAGATCTTATCAGCTCGGTTCAGGGCAAAGCTTAGCAGTTCAAATCAACTCAGACTAAATCCGTACATGTAGGTTCAGACCATAGTCAGCTCGGCTCAGACCAGTAATAGACAAGATCGAATCTGTTCGGTTTAACTTAGACAGTTTACATAAATTTGGCTACAGTGTTTATGAGACAGATTTAATCATAAACAATTCATGACTGATCTGAATATGAACTTAGAAAAATGATCTTGAAAGGTTAATCAACCCACAGCACTCGGGTTTAATCAGACTGAACTGAAACAAGAGACTGAAGCTTACTGAAATTAACCAACGGTATAGATGGTCTCCGCAGATCCTTTTCTTCAAGGTTAATACACAGCTGACAACAAAACAGAGAGGTACGGTTCGGTTCAAACTCAGACAGTACATAGCATGGCTTAGGGTGTTACTCCAGACATGAAACTTCCCTAAAACTGATCTGACTAAACTGATCCGAACAAACAGATTTAAGGTCTTACCGGTTCCATACTTGAGATTGATAAGCTGAGAAGTGATCTCATGAATCTTCTGGACCATCTAATAATTATTCCACACACCACATTAACTGATTCAAGGCATAAGAAGGTTCGAAAGGGTCGTTCATGCTCAGATCTCTCTTCTAATTTTTCTCTCAATTTTTCTCACAGATTTTTCTGTCTTTCTTCTCTCTTTTTCTCTGAAAATTTCTGTCTGGTTTTGCTCTCTGTTTCAGAACGTGGGAAGCAGGTGAATGAGAGGATTAAGTAGCTGATATGAGCTTTGTCTGAGTGTCCAGGTTAACACAAAGCTCTGGTGTGCAAGGGACAGCTGGTGTCCTGCTTCAGCTTCTCCAGCAACCAAGCAGCTCACAGTTTCCTTGCTAAGAAGAAATCTTTCCAGCCACATGATTTTTATTTTATAAATGTGAGCCAGCAAGCAAGCAGGCAGCTTGTGATTGTCATGTGCCATTTACTACAGAAGCAAGCAAGCAGGAAGGTGAATGGCATGTGACTTGGTTACTGATCAAGCAACTAAGAAGGTGAAGTACATGACTAGGCAGAATTATTTAGGAAGCTGCTCCATAATTCTGAACAATTTTTCGACTAAATATTTATTGTCCTTTAGCTCTCGTCTTGCTTTCGGAAAATATCGTCCAGCTTATATGCACTCGACCATCATATTTAATACTCGACCAGAACTATCAAGGGAAGTCCTTTCGACCACATGACAGTCCTATTGAGACATTAATTCATCAGGTCGATTTTATTTTTAAATCTGGTCAACCAACTCCGAATTGGTCGAAAAGAATTTTTCTCGACCAAAAATTCATTGGCTCGTGAGGGTTATTACATTATTCCCCCCTCAAAAGAATTCGTCCCCGAATTCTCAAAGCATACAAGTGGACACTTTACTGGACATATGGGGTATCTGAGAAGAGTTATAAGTAATCAGCTCTGAACGTATCTTCATCCTCCCTAGTGACTACATCTTTCTATCCCTTGCCCAAAAAAATACTTGAACTTGAGAAATCCATCTGCTCTTCAATTTCCTTATACGACGCTTGCCTATCCGCAAAGGACCTTCAGGATAAGTGAGGTTCGGTTGCAGATTTTATGGTCGTAGTGGCTCGACCATATTCAGATCCGGAATATGCTTACACAACATCGATACATGAAATACCGGGTGCATAGGCATATCGGGTGGAAGTTCAAGTCGGTAGGCTACTTCTCCAACTCTACCAATAATTTTGTACGGACAAATGTATCGGGTTGCCATTTTTCCAACTTTCCCAAACCGATCCTTCCCTTTCTGGGCAACTATTTCCAAGCAGACTAGATCATTCACTGCAAAGATGACTTCTCTTCTATTGCGGTTAGCATACTTCTTCTGACGGCCTTAGGCTTTCTTCATATTTTCTTGAATTATCCTTACTTTCTCTGCAGCCTCATCTACTATTTCTGGACCAAGGATTCTTCGTTCACCAACTTTGGTCCAACACACTAGTGTTCTACAAGGTCAACCATACAAAGCTTCGTACGTTGACATACCGATACTTAAGTGGCAATAATTTCTAACTCTGATAACCAATTCATTACTGCAACATAACTCTCGACAACTGCAGCTTATATACTTCTTTTGACAGCCTCGAGTGTCTGAATACCATCCTTTCTTAAATCTTTTTATCTGCCTTTCTCCCATATCAACAACATGCATATGTGGAACGTTAGGTGATGTGCCATACTGAAAGTAACATATATGGTCTGGTAAATGTCAACTTGATTAAACCGTGCAACAATCAAACAAGAACATGCACGATCAATCACGCTAACATGATCCAAACCAAGGGTGCTACTCTCAAATACACACACTCACCCATTCCAAGAAATATCTTCCTTACAATCTTTGGTACACTTCTACTCATCTGATATTCTTCAAAAAGTTCTGAACCACTCAAATCTTTCTGAAGTTTCCCATGTCCAAGTCTGGTTCTATTGCTTTCTGATTTCCTTCTTCTGTCTAGCAAATGAGGATTCAACATGTTCGTCTATACCAAAATTAATTCACCAACTGAGTACTCTTGTACGAGGACTTCGTAATTTCTGTATTGATACATCTTGGTGCTTCCAGGATAAATGCTTAAGAGAAAATGGTGTGTAGTCCTTAGAATCTTTTCTCAAAGTCCTTCTCCTTTTGGAATGGTTACCCAACCATTGAGTAACAAGGTTCCATCATTGGAAACTTGATATCCTCCAAAATTACTTTCATTCAGCTCTTCTCAAATCTTCTTTAGGTTCTCGTCTCTCATTTATGCTTCTCGGATACGAGCAAGTAAACCGGCTTGGCACATTGTTTGTAATCCTAAAGGTTCTCCTTCCTCTCCTTTCAAGGCAGCCAAACTAATCATCTTGAACTCTGCTTCAAGATTTTGAGTTCTTTTTCAATATCCACCTCAACTTTGCTTCGGCTAAAAGCATCAGCAACAACATTTGCTTTTCCTGAATGGTATAGGATTTGGATGTCGTAGTCAGTTACAAACTCCATCCATCGCCTTTGCCTCAGGTTCAAATCAGGTTGAGTAAAAGATACTTAAGGTTTTTATGGTCGATGAACACTTGGATCTTCTCTCCATATAGATATGATCGCCAAATCCAAAGAGCAAATACTGTTGTGGCCATTACTAGGTCATGCGTTGGGATAGTTTACTTAATACTTTCTTAGTTTTCTTGATGCATAGGCGATTACCTTATCGTCCTACATCAGTACACGACATAATCCAACATGAGACGCCTCTGTATAGACGTTGTAAAGATGGTTAGGTTTAGGCAAAGCTAAGATAAGTGCAGATGTCAAAGCTTGCTTCAGTTTATCGAATGCTTCTTTTGTTTCTGAACTCCATTCATAGGTGAAACCTTTAAAATAAAACGAGTCAGTGGCTTTGATATGCTTGCGAACCCTTGAACAAAATTCTGATGGTAACTGGCCAATCCAAAGAACTCTGAATCTTGATAACATAGATTGGACAGAACCATTCGGTAATAGTAGCGCTCTTTTCTGAATCTGCATCAACTCCTTGTTCCAACTGACTGACTAAGGGATCCAACTTCCCATTTCCCTATATAAGCATTTAATTGAACGTGCAGCGTCCATCAAACATCCTTGGAAAAGAAACTGCTCCTTGCGACCTCTTAATCACTCTTCAATTCTAGATATTGATACTTGACCCTAATGGTCACGTCCTTGATTTAACTATAGTCGAACATAACCGCAAACTCTAGTTCTTCTTCTTTACCACTGACATGTGTAAACTCCATGGAAAAGAACTGAATCGAACAAAACCTTTCTCCAAACAAATCTCGTATTTGTTACTTTGCTCGATTAGAACCACTTGCCGAGATGTCTAGGCTATTGCCGCTAATCCAAGTTCAAGATGATTACTGAATATGTTACTTCTAGATGTTGACAATTCTTCTAACTCCTTAAATATATCTTCAATTCTCTGATTACTGGACTCTTCTCCAAACTCTGCTCCTTTTGATGTTCGATGCTCACAATGCTCAAGATTATGGAATACTCCTCTTCATCTTTTCCCAAACTCTTTTTAAGTCTCCAAGACTGGTATGAGGGATGCTCCAACACTTGGTAGAATACCATTGTAGGCCAACGATGACTAGTCTTCTCCCCAGAACTTCTTTCTTCTACCACATCCTAACTGAGCTCGGAAACTAGATAGCCAATCTCACTCTAGATAGAAACATACCGCTCTAATGGAAGTACTAAGGAATGGGGATGGGATACGAAGGCATAACATAATTCTAAATGGCAGCCAGTACTACCACGAATAAGAACGATAGACTTGAATTCACTAAAGTGAATCCTCCCTAATACAATGACACTACCCGGGAACTACATTTATATGTTGTTCCCGAATCAGACACAATATGGGCGGAAAATTCCGTCCATAGAAAAGGTCTCTTACGACACCTTGATCAAACTTCCACTTATTTATATAATCATTCATAATTTTTTTTATAAATTAACACAACACACAATCGAATAAGAAACAAACCTGTGATTGGACCTTTCAGAAGTTTTCACGGTCCAAGGAATTCTAAAGTGTAGGCTCTACCCAAATAGCCTAACACTTGGGTCAGAACTAATGGTAGGGAAACGCGAAGAAGTTCAACAACTGGTATCCTAGGTATAGGTAAAAGGTATTGGGTAACTTCATGGAAAAGGGTAGAATAACATCCTTACTCTTCAGAGGAACGACCAAAGTGGAAATGACGTAAGTGATCTAGGACTCCTTACACTTAAAGAATCATGACCCTACTGTTCTGGCTGAAAATGACCTTCGATCTGCACCTGATAGCCATTAGACTGTCTAAATAGCAAGAAGAATCTTCCTTGGAAGTAGCATGTCTCTTAACATACACATCATACTATACTTTCTCCTCAAAGCACTTAAGCACTGCAATCTTTAGTTACTCCAATGGTTTGGGATTAAGTCCCCAAAGAACGTCCTTATGATATTTGTCTCATCCTCCAAACCATAATGGATGAATCAGATTCACTCAACCTTAACCTTCTAGCAGAAACATCTCCATGTGCTAACTCCATAAGTGGAATCTCCAATCGGTCCCATGCTTGGGGTAGAATACACTCCATCTTGTACTCTTAAAAGAAATCTGTCTAATTTGGACTAACATTCCTTAAATGACGCTTGATGCTTAACGACAAACTCACTGCACCCTTCTTGATGTTGTATGCTTCCATATCCTTCTTGCAATGCTTGAAACCATGAGCTATGTCTGCCGTTTACCTCCAATGTTGTATCTGAAATCTTCCTCAATTCAAAGTGTAAGTCGAGTGGTTTAGTCATTCCTTGATATCTTGTGATCCTAATTTCTTTATCCTCTTAGGAAACGTCAAGATGTCTTGTTGAAATGGAATGGCTCTGGTGCGACCATCGCCTTGTAATACAATCGAACTATCTCTGCCACCAACGCTAAGCTTGAAACACTTGCTGAATAAATCAGGCTTGTACGGCTCCATTTCTGGCACGTCTGAGTATAAGATGGATAGACTTGAGCAGCCAGAAGAATAAGTGCATCTGAGTGTTCATATGCAGTCAGATCTCTTTGAACCGGATTATTAATGAACAACGTCCACTTTGACATCGATAACACATAGATTCATTTATGTGTTCGATGTGTCGACTATGGCTTGTATATCTCCGAGCAAGAAGATAGGAAAATCGGTAAATGCGCTCCACCCCGTCGAGCTTATCTTGGTGCATCTGCTATGAAAGTTAAAGATAAGGTGACTACCCATGACTATCTATCCTAAGATGAAGGAATCAGCCAGCATATCCTAGTTATCCTAGCGACTCATTTTGACTCGAAAAACATTTGAAACAAGCCCCATTCAAGAATCGTATAACCATGCTCTGATACCACCTTTGTGACACCCACGATCTGGTCTAAGTATAAGTTGACTCGACCAGCCGTGCAACAATCAAACAAGAACATGCACAGCCGATCACAAGTAACTTAAACCAAACAGAGAAGCCACAATGTATAGATAAATGATTAACCCGAAGTTCCTAGAATAAATCTAGGTACCGAAGGCCAATCATCTAAGTACACATATCCTATTAGGTACGACTCAAGGCTTTAAAACCCGACCGAGTAATACCCAATAGTTGGTTCGTCCGGACAAGGACTAATATCATATGGAACCCGTATGTTAAAAACATTCTTTATAAATTATATATTATTCATTGAAAAGCATCTTACACAAATGTTATAGATTAACCTCGAGGTTTTTGGTAAACAAGGTTTATACATAAGATATAACAAAACGGCTTTGCAAGGATAATAAAACTACTGCTGGCTAATGATGTTCCTTCCCGTCCTAAGTAAGGGCTCCCGCCTATAGGTTACCTGCATCACAAATGAGTCATGAGTAACTAGTTTACTCAGTGAGTCTAATCCCACACCCCAACAAATATTACTAATATCCCAAGAAGAGAACTCCATTTGAATGCAGAGGAAATATATTCCTTAATTATTATATATAAGGCCTATCTTTTATCGATGTGAATCATATCTTAAACATCACCTCCACGATACCCGCCATTCACTCATACTTCTAATATATATATATGCTAAACCCGGAAAACCACCAAGGTTAACCGAGCCTAGCGGGGAAAATAAGTATAACCATTATTTCCATATTCCAAGATCGAACATCTAATGCTGCATGGAGTTACACGGCCTCCAGGGTGCGACCCCATCATGGTGTCTTCGTGACCTTGTTCCATATCGCAGGACCAATCCACGGTAATGCGGGAACTTTAGGGAGAGTGAATATGATAAGACATCACATGATTCATACTTATATACTTAGTGATATACTTATATATTAGTACTTGAGAATAAGTACTAAGGCTCGGAATAAACCTTAAAGAATAGAGAATAATATTTATTAAGTATTTATACTAAGAAGACACTTCACAATGTTCAATAGATTTACTTATCAATCAACCATAATTAGTAATCACTCAAGCAATTTCATTCATAACTTATCAATTATCTATCTAGACTCACCTTTGATTATATGAGATTGGCTAAGGAAGACTAAACTGGAGCTCACGCTAATCACACTCCACTTCACTTCTGATTCAGAACGTCCACAAGAAAGGATCCGGTTGATCCCACCACTGACCTCGGCCAATGACCTAAAACAAAACAGTTTGGTACACAAGATCAATAATCCAACAGTTCGGTTTGGAAGAAGAAACTTAAATCAGATCTTATCAGCTCGGTTCAGGGCAAAGCTTAGCAGTTCAGATCAACTCGGACTAAATCCGTACATGTAGGTTCAGACCATAGTCAGCTCGGCTCAGACCAGTACTAGACAAGATCGAATCTGTTCGGTTTAACTTAGACAGTTTACATAAATTTGGCTACAGTGTTTATGAGACAGATTTAATCATAAAGAAACCATGAATGATCTGAATATGAACTTAGAAAAATTATCTTGAAAGTTTAATCAACCCACAGCACTCGGGTATAATCAGGCTGAACTGAAACAAGAGACTGAGCTTACTGAAATTAACCAACGGTGTAGATGGTCTCGGCGGATCCTTTTCTTCAAGGTTAATACACAGCTGACAACAAAACAGAGAGGTACGGTTCGGTTCAAACTCAGAAAGTACATAGCATGGCTTAGGGTGTTACTCCAGACATGAAACTTCCCTAAAACTGATCTGACTAAACTGATCCGAACAAACAGATTTAAGGTCTTACCGGTTCCATACTTGAGATTGATAAGCTGAGAAGTGATCTCATGAATCTTCTGGACCATCTAATAATTATTCCACACACCACAGTAACTGATTCAAGGCATAAGAAGGTTCGAAAGGGTCGTTCATGCTCAGATCTCTCTTCTAATTTTTCTCTCAATTTTTCTCACAGATTTTTCTGTCTTTCTTCTCTCTTTCTCTCTGAAAATTTCTGTCTGGTTTTTGCTCTCTGTTTCAGAACGCGGAAAGCAGGTGAATGAGATGATTAAGTAGCTGAGATGAGCTTTGTCTGAGTGTCCAGGTTAACACAAAGCTATGGTGTGCAAGGGACAGCTGGTGTCCTGCTTCAGCTTCTCCAGCAACCAAGCAGCTCACAGTTTCCTTGCTAAGAAGAAATCTTTCCAGCCACATGATTTTTATTTTATAAATGTGAGCCAGCAAGCAAGCAGGCAGCTTGTGATTGTCATGTGCCATTTACTACAGAAGCAAGCAAGCAGGAAGGTGAATGGCATGTGACTTGGTTACTGATCAAGCAACTAAGAAGGTGAAGTACATGACTAGGCAGAATTATTTAGGAAGCTGCTCCATAATTCTGAACAATTTTTCGACTAAATATTTATTGTCCTTTAGCTCTCGTCTTGCTTTCGGAAAATATCGTCCAGCTTATATGCACTCGACCATCATATTTAATACTCGACCAGAACTATCAAGGGAAGTCCTTTCGACCACATGACAGTCCTATTGAGACATTAATTCATCAGGTCGATTTTATTTTTAAATCTGGTCAACCAACTCCGAATTGGTCGAAAAGAATTTTTCTCGACCAAAAATTCATTGGCTCGTGAGGGTTATTACACATGATGTCGATATTCACCGATATGATTGAGAATTTCATGGATGATTTCTCAGTATACAATCCAAATTTCAAAACATGTCTCGATAACCTATGCAAGGTACTAGCTAGATGCGAAGAGAAAAATCTGGTTTTAAACTGGGAAAAATGCCACTTTATGGTCAACAGCGGAATTGTCCTAGGAAACAAGGTCTCAGCGGCCGGAATTGAGGTTGACAAGGCATATACTGAAGTAACGACTGGATTTCCGCCACCCTCTAATGTCAAAGATATTAGAAGCTTTCTAGGACACGCTGGTTTCTATAGGAGATTCATAAAAGATTTTAGCAAAATTGCTCGGCCCCTCACTGCACTCCTGTACAAAGAGGTGAAATTCGATGTTACACCTGAATGTCTCAAGGCCTTTAAGGGAATCAAATCCGCACGCGTATCTGCCCCTATTGTCCAAGCACCAGACTGGGATTTATTATTCAAAATTATGTGCGACACCAGTGATTTCGCTGTAGGCGCCGTACTTGGGCAAAAGAAGGTTAAAATCTGCATGCAATATACTACGCCAGTAGAACTCTTGATGATGCACATCGCAATTATGTGACAACGAAAAAAAGAGTTACTAGCCGTGGTATTCGCCTTCGAGAAATTTTGTTCCTATCTAGTCAGTTCGAAAGTAGTTGTTCATACTGACCACACAACATTGAAATACTTAATGAACAAAAAGGACACCAAGCCGAGACTCTTACGATGGATTCTACTTCTCCAAGATTCTGATATAGAAGTAAAAGAGAAGAAATGAGTGAAATCGATGTCACGGATCACCTATCCCGAATAAGAGTGGATGACGACATCCCTATAGATGACTTCTTGCCCACAGAAAATGTTTACTTCACAGAGTCAACTTATTGGTAGATTCAGTTTCGCACATGAAATGGAAGCGATCAATAACATGCCAATCCCATCAAACGATTTCAACCATAAATCATCGATCGATTATGTCCATATCTTGTCGACCAACGATACATCTGTTAAGGACGATGACATAATCATTCCAATCGATATCAACGTCGGTTGTAACCTTTCGTTCTCAAATAATGATTCTCCTGGAGGTGGAAGTTTAAGCCAGGTGTGTGTGCACTGAGAACCACTGATAGACCTTGGTAGGCAGATATAGTTAACTATCTTGTGGCCAAAGTAGAGACCGAACTCTTCAATGGATATCATAAAAGAAAATTTTAAGAGAAATCTGGAGATATCACTGGGATGAACCCTATCTTTATAAACATTGCTCTGATGGCATATACAGACGATGTGTTGCTGAAAGCGAAACTCCAGAAATTCTGTATTATTGTCATGGATCCGATTATGCCGAACATTTCGCCAGTTTCAAGACGGTGTCAAAAATTCTACAAGCAGGATTTTGGTGGCCAACTATGTTTCCAGATGCTCAAACCTACGTAGCAAAATGCGACCCCTGCCAAAGAAGAGGAAAATCAGCAAGAGAAACGAAATGGAAAAAAAATTCTTACTCGAAGTCTAAGTGTTTGATTGCTAGGGCATCAATTTCATGGGCCTTTTCCCTTCTTCGCACGAAAATAAATACATTCTAGTTGCCGTAGACTACGTATCCAAATGAGTCGAAGCAATAACAACTCTGAAAAATGACACTTCCGTAGTCGTTAAACTCTTTAAGAGCATCATCTTTCCTAGATTTGGAGTCCCTTGTATAATCATAAGCGACAGAGGTACTCATTTTATAGACAGAGTGTTCGAAAAAATACTCAAGAAACATGGAATTCACCATCGAGTAGCCACTCGCTATCATCCCCAGACTAGCAGGCAGGTTGAAGTTTCTAACCGTCAAATCAAAGAAATTCTAGAAAAGACGGTAGGATCAACCGGAAAGGACTTGTCTTTAAAATTGGACAATGCACTTTGGGCATACCGAACAGCATTTAAGACACCGTTAGAGAATACCCCATTTCACTTGCTCTATGGAAAAATTTCGATGTTAAGCCCGTTGCAGAAAAGAGATTGATCCAGCTAAATGAGCTAGACAAAATTAGCCATCACGCCTACGAAAACTCGAACTTATACAAAGAAATGACAAATGCCTATCACGACAAGAAAATAATTTCTAGGCATTTCGAACCGAACGATCAAGTACTCTTGTATAACTCGCGTTTAACTCTTTTTCCTGGAAAACTTCGTTCTCGTTGGTCTCGACCCTTCACCATCAAAGAAGTTACACCTAGTGGGGCATTCATCCTATTAATCCTAAAGGAGAGGATTTCATGGTGAATGGTCGGAGAGTGAAACATTACTGGGCTGAAGCCGAAATTCCGCACACTCATACCATACGTCTAGAGGTGCCTGACCCCGAATATTAAGCCCATTTCTCGTCAAACCTGACCCCAAAAAAAACATTTCTTAAAAATTTTAATTAAATAATTAATCATTTATGCATTTACATATTTATTAAGCAAAAACGAGCCATCGAACTGACCATCGATCGATGATTGTCTGTCGAGTAGGTTAACTCGACACCACCTCATTTTATAAATCACTTTTCTCAAAACCGTCAAAACACAAAACGAGTATACACTCGATTTCTCTCTCGATTTTTAGCCGAGTTTGCTCGTTCTTAAGCCCTAATCACTCAGTTTTCACCCTCTTTTATTGTTTAGTTCACTAAATCAACCGATGTTCAAGGTATGTTCTCTAAATCTCATAGTTTAGGGAATATTTTATGGTTTATAATAAAAAATTGATTTTTATCATGTTAGGCCGGAATTTAGAACACTCTAGGGTGCTCGATTACTAAATTAGGAACTATCTACCATATTTACACACGATTTGCACCATTTGAGGTTGTTCTTTTGGATTTTGTACCCCATGGTTTGCGATCCAGCGTCGATCGATAATCATGAGGACATGTTGATCGATACCCCATACGGTGTCATCGATCGATGGTGATAGTATATACATCGATTCTGATTCTTGGTTTGCTTATTCAATGAAGATGAATGAAAGTCACACCTAGGCATGGTTTGAGACTGGTAGCTCTAGTGCTCCCCCACAGGGTTCTCCATGCCGACATACTTGGCCAAATGAGGAAGAGAGTTTGCTCGAGGCGTTCGAGAACTTCCCTGACCCTGGAGTGGCTGTAGCCTTTAGGGAATGCACCCATCGTCATGTGCTTTAGAAGTGGGACGACTTTGACAGCCTCTACTACAACACTTGGCAAAGCGTTTCTATTGAGCCCACTAGGTTCATTGACAAACGCACCCTGAGGAAGCTGGGGTTCTTGACGGACTTCACACAGATGGTGAGGGAGCTGGGTTTAGGCAGCATGGCTACTAAGCCATACCCTCTTTACCCCGACCAAGTCTGATAATGCATCACCACGGCTCAGGTTCTCTACAGGAGCCCTCGGTAAAGCTGACAAACGAGGCTACTTTGACCTTTCTCATCAGGGGCATCAGGTACCGGATCACTATTCCGGGGCTCTGTGAGGTCTATGGGTTCGACACCTTCACTCCCGCCTGCTCAGATGCTGCTTTCCCCGGCCTGCCTGACTTTTGGGGACTCATTGCTACAGGCATGTTCGACTCGGGCTCTGCTACTCAGACGGACATCCATCACCCTGCCCTACGCTACTTCATGAAGGTCCTTGCCAACACTCTGTTGTGCAAGTTGGAACCCAACAAAATATGGGTTCAGGTACTCACATTGTTGTACTACTCTGTCAAGGAGTTGGTCGGACCTGATGACGAGGTCAATCGCCCACCATTGAGCGACCAGAGGGTGAGTTTGGGGGCTGTTTTTGCTGAGCACTAGGGGACCCTGAAGGAGAAACCCTTCAAGGGTTCTGGCCCAAATAAGGAGATAATCGGGAGCCTCTTGACGCCTCTATTCAGCTATCTTGGCATCAACTTTGAGGGAGCCTCAATAGAGAGCGACTTGCGCTTCATGGATGAGGGACCATTTCTTGGTGGATATCAGTTGTTGAAAAGAAGTGTTATTACCTTTATATGATAAATCATCTAAACCCTTATTGGGCCTAGATTCTGGGCTTTGATTTGTAAGTTATATAGGTCCTTCAAATTGGAACCATAAAATGGTAGTTGTCACTATCTATGATGCAACATGTCAACAATAACATCTATATTGATAGCATAACATTTATTTCTAGAATCAATAAATGCATGCAGATGAATCTGTACCATGGTACCGACAATATATGTATTTG
>CAJHQP010002462.1:0-85618 GCA_905132765.1 Moricandia arvensis
TTGAAAAGGTTATCTTATAAAATATGGAAAGGTTATTTTTATAAATGAGTTCTCGTGCGATATCGCACGGGTTCCTTACCTAGTTGTTTTCAATAAAATAATAAAATAAAATACATGAAGAAATTGGACCGGTCCGCTCCAGCAAAATAATCGTCCAGCTTTGACCGGGTCGGGTCTTCTAGCAAGCTTCTTGTGTAAGCCTCGACTAAAAAGTTGAATGTATAAAAGTTTTAACACAGCGCGCGAAAATTCCGAAACTATAGAGGGAAAGGAAGAACACTAAAAGTCAGATCCTCTCGATTAATCATCATCTCCACTCTCTCTTCTCCTCAACCTTCTTCGATCTCCCTCCTCTGCTGCCATCTCCAATCATGTAAGTTATTCATTCATCTTCTCCAATGTCATCGTTGATCTCATAACTGAATCTGAATCATCATTCACCTAATATGTAAAATAAACCCATTTTATAGAACTGTTGAATTGAGTAGCAGAAACCCTAATTTATCTATTGATCCATCTTTTCAATCGGTTAGTTCACTTATTCTGGATCTCAAAACTTGATTCGGAATTGATATCTATTTGATTCGTACAAGAAACCCAGTTTATAGAACCGTTGAATTTAGTAGATCAGAAACCCTAATTTCTCTACTGATCCATTGTCGCTTACTAGTTAACAAAGATGGGAGACGAAACGGTTGATGTCATCGAAGCCAAGTACATCTCCGGCCTCAGCGCCGTCATGGTTGCAACCATCCAAGAAGCCAAGGACAGAATCTCTCAGATCGAGTACATTTTCTGTAGCCAGCTGTTCCCTAACTTTCAATCCAAATCCAAAGCCTTTGAGAAGGTTTACTCAGATGCTCGTCTCGCTTCTTGTGACGCTTGGAAAGAGAGGGAGAAGGATTTGTTGTCTCAGATTGAAGAGCTCAAGGTGGAGAATCTGGGTTTGGTCAAGGACAAGGAGAAGTTATCTGAAGAAGTTATGTTTATGCCTTTAAGGAAGAGGAAGAGTAGATCTGAGGAAGTTGGAGAGCTGCATACTGGGTTGGTTCAGGTGTTACAGGTTAAGGGTTCGGATGTGCTCAGTGAAGATGAGGTGAAGATGCTGCTTTCGGAAGTGAAGAGCGTTAAGACAAAGGCGGAGTTTTTCGAAGAGGAACTTTCCAAGAAAACTTTGGTGACGGAGAATCTGTTGAAGAAGGTTGAGCATCTGTCTGCAGAAGTTGCTGAGAGCGAAAGGAAGCTAAGCAGCATGGAACAGACTAAGTCTGAGAATTTGGCTTTGATGAAGGAGAAGGAGAAGCTATCTGGAGAAGTTGATAGACTTATTTCTATGCCTTTAAGGTTGAAGAGTTTAGAAGACTACATTGCTCATTTAAAAAGGAAGTGGAAGAGTAGATCTGAGGAATTTGAGAACAGTATAGAGCTGCATACTGGGTTGGTTCAGCTGTTACAGGTTAAGGGTTCGGATGTGCTCAGTGAAGATGAGGTGAAGATGCTGCTTTCGGAAGTGAAGGGCCTTAACGAGGAACTTTCTAAGAAAACAATGGTGACGGAGAATCTATTGAAGAAGCTTGAGCATCTGTCTACGGAAGCTGCAGAGAGCGAAAAGAAGTTAAGCAGCTGCGAGGACCAGAAACAGAGGTTAAAAACTAGGTTGCAGGTTTTTGAAGAGAATGTTGGTAGACTAGAAGAGATATTAAGGAAGAAGAATGACGAGCTCGAGGTTTTGCAGGGTAAACTCAACTTGACGGAGAAAGAAGTGTTGGAGTGTAAACAGAAGATTGCAGATCATGAGAAGGAAAAGTCAGTGGTTATGGGGAAAGCACATGTCTCAGGGGAAGAACTTGGTGGTATGAATATACAGGTCAAAGATAGAAGCTACTCGGCTGAGTTAGAAGCTTTACGCTGCCAGAATGAGAAGCAGAAGTCCCAATATAAAAAGCTGAAGTCTCAATATAACTATCTCCTGAAAAGGTTCGGGCTTACTACTGACAGTGATCTTCAACAACGCCAACTTGAGAGTGAGAGTAACCAATTGGGACAACATGAGAGACCAGCCATCTCAAATTGTAAGCATTAGCACTCTCTAGCTTGACTACTTTTAAAATTACTTGCTGTAGTGAGTCATGCGTCAGCTGCAGGTTTGTTGTTGGCATTAAACTCATCCAAATTGATTTTTCTTATTTTACAGCTCCTGATCCTGAGAGGAAACAGCCAGAAGCAGACAATGTGAGAACTGGAACTGGCTTGAGGATCAACCATGAGAAAGGTGTAATCAATACATTGCAGACACCTACTACATCCATTTCACCCATTACGCGGTCACCTGGTGGTATTAGAAGTGACCCTTCTGGTGCAAAATCGATACAGCTTAGCGGATCAAAGCGTCCAGCTTCTATTTGGAGAGACACAAGGTCTCGCCAATCCCCTGGAGGCAATGATCCTCACGATGATTTTCTAGACACTCCCATCGAGAACATCAAAAGGGTCGCTGTGGAAGAAAAACATGTCCCCGCTGCTGCTGCTGAGAAAGATGCTGATTCAGACGATGAAACACAGGACATGAACCCCAAACCGAGTTCCTCAAGGCAGAGAATCCAAGTGGCGGACACGAGTAGAAAAAGTTTCAAGCATGTGGAATCTGTGAGGAAGAAAGCAGAGAGGGAGAATCTGAAAGGGGTGGAGTGTAAGCAGTGCAAGAAGTTCTATGACGCTGTTCATCCTGAGAATGAAGGGAATGGTAAAAGCTTGAGATGTGAGCATCATGAAGGTGTGTCTAGGCATCGTTACAAGTACGCCCCTCCAATGACTCCTGAAGGGTTTTGGAACATCGGGTTTGAATCCGAAATGTGATGGTTATGTTTGGTTCCTTGGTCTCGTGAATTTAAGCCCATTTGTTTAGATGGGCCTTGAACCCATCTATCTAATAAAATCAGACATATATATCTCCTTATCCTATCTAAAGCTCTCCTTATCATCTTCCAAATGGCGTCCCTAACACAAGCTCTGAATCTTTGGTCTCCGTTCGCCCATGGCTCGACTCCGCTGTCTACTCTCTCAAAGGCCAGTTCGTTCCCAAAACCGACAAGTCCCGTTTCAGTTCCGGTCATCAGAGCGATGAAAACGATGCAGGGGCGCGTGGTGTGCGCAACAAACGATAAGACGGTGGCGGTGGAGGTGGTGAGGCTGGCTCCACACCCGAAGTACAAGAGGAGAGTGAGGATGAAGAAGAAGTACCAGGCGCATGACCCGGATAATCAGTTCAAGGTGGGAGACGTGGTGAAGCTGGAGAAGAGCAGACCCATCAGCAAGACTAAATCTTTCGTGGCTCTTCCTGTTGTTCCGAGGAGCGGCAGCAAAGTGGAAGCTGCTGCTGGTGGTGCTGGCAACGACCTTGGCATTCCCTTGGAATCTCAGCAGCCGGTGGTGTAGAGGAGAGGAGAGAATGCTACTTACCTCTCTCACTGAGTGTTTGTTTGTGTTTGGCAAAGCTGTCTCTCTTTTTTTGTTTTTGCTTTTGTTGGTTGGACGAGTGGAGTTCTTCAATCTGTTTATGAATTTGAGTATAAGAGCGTGTCTTTAAGTGTTGTTTATGTGCCTGTTTCCAACGTACAGTAGGTTTGGTCTTCAAAGAAGCTGTCCGGTTCTCTGAGGAGATGGTGGGTTTGTTCTGATCTGTAGCACAATTCACATTAAGAGAGACAGGAATATTCTCCCCGTCATCCACTCTCCTGCTCATTAGAACTCGGGCCAAAGTTAGTGACTTTACATAATAAACAACATTCGCAAAATAAGCATAACTCGCCTTCTTTCTTCTACGGCTCTCTTTAAAGGTGTTTCGATTAACATCCATTGATTCATGGACCTTATCTTTTGCTTACTTCGAGCAATTGCTTTCTTTCCTTTCTCTCTGAGTTACCCTTGTGGCAATCTCTTCAACTCAGAGCACAACTTTGAGATATGGCCTTAGTATGTCTCTATTTTTTTGTGTGCAAATCATGAGTATGTCTCTCTACCTGAGAGTAGATTCCTAGCTGATGGTATGCTCTTTAGTTTCGGTATCTCTTTACTCATCTTCAACTGCTGCTCGCCATGATATTTATTTGCTTTGCTGGCTCGGAGGCGTGGCTGAGTTCGGATTATGATTTTCACTGATGTCCTCCAAGTGAATGGGTTGTGAACAAAAGAGCACTCAAAAGTCTCAGTTCTTGTTAGAATCTTCAAAAGGAAACAAGAAAAGAAAAGAAGGAAGAAAGAAGCAAAGCATGGAAGAGTTGGGCTGAAGTCCTCAAGTCATACATCTCTCTCCATTCCTTTTCTTTTCTATTGTAACATCGTCAATATAACAATACAATAATTATCAATGTTCTAAAGATCATTAGACATGCTAGAGTTAAACTTTTATAGAGAATTGTTATTTATTTGGTTTAAAGATAAACATCTAGACTGATATTTTACAAAATCAATCGATTAGGCTTTTGTCTATACCAATATTTAGAATACTGATAACAATAAAAGACAATAAATAATTAGATCAGTGTAATTTCTTTTGGTTTTATTTTGTTAACCTGATATCAATTGAATTGTTCATTGTGAGCTTTTTTTTTTTTTTAACAACTATCTTATTTATATAAATTATAAAAACACATACAAAGTACATAGAATAATAAAACAACAAACATAACTAATATAATACAAAAACAATAACATAGATGATTTTTCTTGAAAGGTCTTCCTCATTGGAGAACCAACACAGCCAATGTTCTTGCGATCTTCAAGTTCATGTCGCATTATAGACGTTAAATTCTTTTGTTGTATATTATTGGCCGAATCCCAGATTAGATCTATAGATATATTTCGGATTAGAAACCAATGTATTGTTTCATCCGAAATAAATAAAAAATGAGATCGCCAATTTTTAACGATTATACGTACATCGCTATACAACAAGAAGAAAATACTTTCAAACCTGAACCATTGACGTATCCATGATGGTTGCAAGGATTTCAATAAAAGTTCAGGAAGTTTCATTATTCGATACCAACTGTATTGTATCGAAATATGGCTTTTGAATTGTTCATTCACCATTATGAATGACCTTCTGACGCTCGCCTTTAAGCAATATCCACCATATTCTAATGTCCAGGAGAGAATAAGAACCAAAATCTCTTCGTGTAGTTTCTCGGCAGGGTTATCTTTCATTAATAATATGAAAAAAAATAAACGATTGCGATAACGTCTAGTTAGTTTTGGTACATGAATGCCCAAACTGTTTTTCAAATCCCAAAGAGACTGGTCATCGATCATGGACATAGAGACCACGCCGGAGATAACAGATGCGAAGTGGATGTTATCCGTGTAGCATCTCACTCGAATCGATCTTATAACGGTTCCGATTTGTAACCGGAAGAGACTGAGAATGATCCGTTGACAAATTGGATCATGAAACATTTCTGGAAGCATCACCCATGATAGAATCAATAATAATACTGATGCAGTCTTCATGAAACGCTTCCAAAAAGAATTGGAAAATAGATGAAAAGGAATAGTGAATATCGAAAAATATTTTTGTGAATCTCTCATGGTTCTCTCGTTTTTTCTGTTTTAGAAATCAGTGATGAAGATTCATATAGGACAAAACAGAAATCATCTCCTTCACGATCGCCAAGAAAGAGAGAGAACAGAGCATTGTGAGCTTTTTTTTTAATAAGAAAACTGGTTGACAATCATGAATTAATTTTTAGTTTAAATAGAAAACAATTTGGTGTTAAAAAAAGAATAGAAAACAGGGGGCGGGGGTAACTTTTAAGCTTATAGGACCTGAAAGTAATTATAAGAAATATAAGGTATCTAGCTGAAAACAAAAAATAAATAGGGACCTCCTACGTACATATAAATTGCAGATGCACGACAAATTGAGTCTCTGCTCTGACTCCGATTCAATCGCTAGCCTCCCGACGACGTTTGATCGGAAATCATCGCAGGTCGCTACTTTTATTTCTCGATTGTTTCGCTGAATCAATCAATTGTCTCCGGATCTGTATCAATCGAGTTAATTTAACCTTGATTTTACTGCTCACCTGCAATTTTTCTAGATTCATCTTAGGGCGTTCGATAGATATGATTCTGCTTTCGATGAAGATAATTCGCCTTACTTTTATTTGAATCCTATTACAAGTATACGATTCATCTGTTACTTTGCTGGTTTTTCTAAATCGTGTGAGAGCTTTTATCTGTCAAACAGTGAGAGCTTTGTCGCCTCGTTTGCAATGGAGAAAGGACCTCCTCCTAGCATCTTTGTGAATGATGGGTCTTTCATGGAAAGATTCAGACAGCTTCAACAGGAGAAAGATAAAGTAGACAAGGATAAAGTTGTCCATGATGAGGAATCCAAGCCTGTGAAGATTATATCAGTGGTTTCAAATCCCATGCCTTCTTCTTCTGTTAATAAAAGTTCAATTGGATTAAAGACCAATGATGCGCAGAAGAAAGGTGGTAAGCTTGCTTTCAGCTTGAAACAAAAGTCTAAACTTCTTGCAACTCCTGTAATGCTTGGTGAGGAGGAGGATGAGGATGAGGGGGATAGGAACAATGATCAAGGCTTTGGATCTTCAAAGCGTCAAAAGTTTGAGCAGGGTGACACACCTGTAAAGTCAACGAAACTATCAGATGTTGTTGGTAATGGATATTTATATAACTATATGTGTTTGTGTGGCTCTTTTGTGGAAGTCTCTATGATGGTTCTACTTTTCTTTCTGTTTTATGGTTCTGCATTCTCTCGTATACTAAGTGGTCCTAGAGGGATAAGTATGCCATATACGATGTCAAGAGTTCCCTGTTCGTTATATGCCTTCATTAGTGAATCTGTGTGTCTTATTTGGAACGAGGAAGGCATATTAGCGCTAAGATGTCAAGAGTCCCAGGTTCCTGTTTGTGTGTATCACTAGTATCGATGAATCTTTGTTTCTTTCTCTGTAATGGAGAAGGTAGAACCGTCTGGAAATTAAAGTTTCTACTTAAATGCAGTGTCTTCCTTAATCAACAATCCAATTGCTGGAAAGATTTGGAATACCTGCCACGCCTGCTACCAGAGTGATTTGCATTCCTTGTTCATGGACTCGGTATTAATCAGTTTTATAAGTGATGTGCAGCACCTCCTTCGCCCAGTGATCCTACTGTGAAGAAGGCTGCTGATAAACTAGCCTGCTTTGTTGCTAAAAGTGGAAGATCATTTGAGCACACTGCTCGGCAAAAAATCCTGGGGACACACCATTTAAGTATGTAATTCATTGCTTTTGGAGCATTGACAGTTTAACGTTTCTGGATTCTCTTTTTATACCCATATACAAAGTCGGTACTGTGGTGTTCTTGACCTTATATATCTTGTGTCCTTATTCCCAACAGATTTCTTTTTGACGAGAGCTGTGCGGACTACAAGTACTATCTATTCAGGCTTTCTGAAGAGGAAAAGTCTATTTCAAAAACTAAGGAATCGGGTTTGCATCACAGCGGTAAGTGTTACACCACCCTTGGTGTCTATATGACAATCATTCAACTGGTTTCCTTTGCTTTATTTATTCATTTCAGAACATGTTTAGTCAAACATATGCAAAAGGAATATTTGTCTCATTTCTTTTATTTTCTCGTAACATTTCTAGAATTATATATATATACGTTCTGTAGTATGTGTTATACTGTGTTGCTGCTTTTTTGGCTACCATATCTTGGTTTATTCTTAACGCAAGTTTCTGTCGTGTTATCTTTCTAGGTGATGCTGCCCCGCGGATATTCAGGACAGCAATCAGTTCGCAAAAGGCAGCTGAGCATCAAAGAGGATATCAGATCCCTGCTTCAGCTCTCTATGATGCTCCTGAGAACCCCGGATCTTCCTCCAGATCTGCTCAGACATCAATTACAAGGCCTAGCAGCAGTACGTCAGCTAGCCTTTTATCTGCTTAGATTCTCTCTTATTATTGGTATCTAGTTTTGATTATGGGTTACATGTATCTACGTTGCAGGTGACCCCTATGGTGCGCCGAGGGCTGCAGACCCTGTTTCAATGATGGAGTTTTACATGAAGAAGGCTGCCCAAGAAGAGAAGATGAGGCGTCCTAGGCAGTCAAAAGACGAGATGCCCCCGCCAGCTTCTCTTCAAGGCCCATCTGGTGAGAATGAATCCATTTTCTGTTTCTTGTTTGAAGCAGCTTTGATGTCTTATAACACAGTCATGGTGATTTCAGCAACTCCTTCCTCAGACCCTGGACAGAGAGGTCATCATATGGGTGATTATATTCCACCAGAGGAGCTAAATAAGTTCCTTGCAAAGTGTGACGATGTAGCTGCACAAAAAGCCACAAAGGAGGCAGCTGAGAAAGCTAAGATCCAAGCAGATAATGTGGGACACAAGCTCTTGTCAAAAATGGGCTGGAAAGAAGGTGCTTACTTGCTTCGCTCTCTCTGTGAACTTGTGACCTTGTTTCTTTCTGTATCTTGTGCCTTTGTGGAGACAAACAGCTTAAAAAATTGGAGGAGTGGGTTACAGGTGAAGGTATAGGAAGCTCCAGAAAGGGTATGGCAGATCCTTTAATGGCAGGCGATGTAAAGACTAACAACTTGGGAGTTGGGGCTTCTGCACCAGGAGAGGTTAACCCTGAGGATGATATATACGAGCAGTACAAGAAGCGAATGATGCTGGGTTACAAACACAGACCCAATCCACTGGTACTTTTGCCAATCATTTAGCTCCATTCTTTTTGTGATAGCACTTCTTTACTCAACTTTTGTCTCAATTATTCTAAAGGGAAATCCCAGGAAGTCGTATTACTAAGAATCAATCAACGTGCTGCATACAGTCACGAGCTATCGCTCACCCCACACTCCCCAGCTGATCTTTGCTTTTCTATTAAAAATAATGTTTGAAGTGTTGGTATGGATTGGATTTGTTTCTTCCACCTAAGAAGATTTCAGTGTGTAAACAAAGCTCTATTATTTGTATACATACAGAGTATCTGTTACTGGAAATGCCTGAGAATTCTATTGGATTCACAATATCTTTATTAATGATTTGGAAGTATGGGACATAATACACTGACTGAACAGTGTATTTATTAGAGTGAAAGGTAAATGGAAAAAAGGAAGATGATAGTTCGGTCCTAGACTCCTAGTTAATGACATCACAGGGAGGGAAATTAGCAGAGCATCTCTGAGGAAGCTGAAGAGCCATGGAGCGGTCAATGCCTGAGAGTGGAGGTCCATTAGCGAGGAGGCAAAGGCAAGGTCGACCAAGTGTGACAACGGCAGCGCAACACGCCTCAGTAGGTGGAATCGGGCTGAAAGGAGCCACTGCTGCTCTACACGGTATCAGCTGCACGAGCGACGAGAAGAATGTTCTGCTGCATCCTCCCACTTCTTCCTCAGGTAACATGGGTGGAGGTGGTTGCTGGTCCTCTTGCTGTGCAGTGACTATGGTAAGAACCGTTATGGTCATAAGTAGTGCCAGTGCTAAACCAACTCTCATGGCTGTCATCATCAATGTAAATAGTAGTAATAATACTTAGTGATGATACAGCTATATATTATGAAGAAGACATGTCACATGTCATGCCGTCACACACCTTTCTCCTACCTCGCAACCAAATAGCCCCCACAGTTAACCCGTGTGTTTCCTACTCGTTCCAGAGCTTTTAATCTTTGCCACAACATCCATTTCACTAAACCAGTGACAACTTGCCGTGTTTAGTTAAAGTACAAATGAAAACTTGCACATACATAAAAAGCAAAAGATATTCGTATTCATTACACGTGTAAAGGTCGCTTTATATGTCAGAAACTTTACAAACTGTAACAGATACGATGACAGATAGACGACAAAACCCTTTGTTGTACCAACAGAACAGATTAAGATTAATCATTACTACCTCTCTTTCGATTTAGTTGTCGTCGTAGAAATTTTTTTTGTTTCAAAATAATTGTGGTTTTATAATTTTAATGTAAAATTTATTAGTTTTATCTATTATTCTATTTTTCTATTGGTTGAAATGTGGTTAGGTGTATAGGTAATTGTGTTTTTATCTAAAAAATATGTAAAATTAAATGGTTTTTTAATCTGTGTGTAAAAACTTAGAACGACAAGTAAAACGAAACGGAAGGAGTATTTAAGAACACATATTTAAAAACTTAGAACGATAAGTAAAACTAAACGGAAGGAGTATTTAAGAACACATATTTAAGTGAGCTGGCCTGTTTAACCACACCTATTTGTCATAGCCATAATTTTTCTTGTGGTCAGTGATTAATAATGGGGAATCTTAACTTTCTTTAATTAGAGATGATTTGCTAATTAACTACATACAACTTCCCACGTAAAAAAGCCCATTAAAGATCCAACAATTAAAGCCCAAAAAGGTGATTGGTTTGTGTGCGTCTTGTCTGTGTCACCTACAACTACTACTAGAGTCAGAGAAAATCATCAGCCGCCACTTCTTTCATTCACTTCAACCCTCCTTAAACCTCATCTCTTTCCTACTCCGCCGCTCTCTCCGTCGTCGCCTTGCAAGGTAATTCTCACTCTCAGATCCTGTCTACCGAACCGTAGTCTAACACTGTTTGGTCTTTTATACATCTCGCCGTTGATTTCATATCCACGACTTTTGACTCTGTTCCTCGTTTCCATCATATGAATGATAAATATTTAATTCAATTGTTTTTTTTACATTGTTAATCTTAATTCGTTCTGCTTATTCTTGTTAGGTGAAATGGCTGGGAAGTCGAACAAATCGAAGGCCAAGAGAGCGGCTCAGAGCTCTGCCTCCAACTCCACTGTCTCTGCTCTGCAACCCGATGTTCCTGCTGCTCCTGCACCTGCTCCCGATAATGGAGCAGCCAATGATGCTGTTGAAGCTGCCGTGCCTGAAGCCAATCAAGCTCCTCTTCCTGTTGCTAAGGCTGACGAAAGCGAATCTCAAGTAGCAAGTGACGATGCTCAACCCAAGCAAGGTTAGCTCTTTATGCGTTTTCTAGAAAACATCTTATTTATTAAGAAGTTTTCTTTTGATCAGAAGCAGGTTTATGCTGTATTCGTTTTTCTTATATGGTTTGATTACTTCCTCAGGTGAACTTCGTCTCTATCCTGTTTCGGTCAAGACACAGAGTGGCGGTAAAATGGAGCTACAAGTGAGTTCAAAGTTTCTTTCTTTTACCTTTTATACGATGTTCTGTCTTAGAATTTGATATACTTTTTTTCCATTTTTTTAGTTCTCTATACACTTCTTGTATAGTGAGTATATAAACTGTGTTCGGTCTTAGAAAATCATATATTTTCCTCTTTTGTGTTAGTTCTCTATGTATTTCTTCTATAGTATTAATCTGTATATTGGTGTGAGTTACTGAAAGTGTCCAATCTGTTTTTTTCTAATCAGTTGAACCCTGGAGACTCAGTGATGGATATAAGGCAGTTCCTTCTTGATGCCCCAGAGACATGTTACTTCACTTGCTACGACCTCTTGCTGCGCAGTAAGGATGGGGAGACTCACCATCTTGAAGATTACAATGAGATCTCTGAAGTTGCTGACATCACCATTGGTGGTTGCTCCTTAGAAATGCTTCCTGGTATGATAATAATTGTCTGTCTTTCGTTTGTTATATGTTCAAACTTGTTGTTGTCAATTGACTGTAATTTCTTTCTTTCTTTCCACAGCGTTGTACGATGATAGGTCTATCAGGGCTCACGTTCACCGAGCTAGAGATCTCCTTTCGCTTTCGACCCTCCACTCTTCCTTGTCAACAACGCTTGCCTTGAAGTATGATGCTGCAGCAGCGAACAAAGCTCAGAATCCTGGAGGTTTCACATTTGAATCTTATTCTATTTAGTGTTTTGATTTGCTTTTCTGTTCACTGTCAAGGGTTTAATTTTGTCTTGTCTGAAACAGACAAACCAAACGTCCCGGAGCTTGATTGTCTTGGTTTCATGGAAGATATACCCGCCTCTCTCAATAAGTTGATAAGTTCTCCGTCGGAAGAGATCAAGTGTGTGGAGAACATTGTCTTCTCATCGTTTAACCCTCCTCCAAGCCACAGAAGGTATAAATCAGCTGCTTTTAACATATGTGGAGGTTATAAATCAGCTGCTATTTACATACTTTCTGTTTCTAATGAATTTGTTTGTTACAGGCTTGTAGGAGACTTGATCTATATGGATGTAGTGACGTTGGAAGGTAACAAGTACTGCATCACCGGTACCACAAAGGCTTTTTACGTTAATTCTAGCTCAGGGAATATTCTCGATCCAAAACCGAGTAAATCTGGGTTCGAAACACCCACTCTCATTGGATTGCTGCAAAAGCTTAGCTCTAAGTTCAAAAAAGGTGGGAACCTGCGTATATGACATTTTTCTTAATTTATTTATCGTTGACAATAGTTATCATTTAATTTATTAATTTTCTTTTCTTTTTTTTTTACTTGAACTACAAAGCTTTCCGCGAGGTCATGGAAAAGAAAGCTTCTGCACATCCCTTTGAGAATGTTCAATCGCTTTTGCCACCACACTCATGGCTAAGACCATTTCCTGTTCCCGGTGAGTTTGACTTCAATTGTATTTGAGTCCCTATCAACTTTGCACACACGGAACTTGTGTATTACAGTATGTTTTTGTGTTTTAGTAGCTTGGCTCTTTTCTTTTGAGGCCAGCTCAACGGGTTCTTTTAGAAGGACGTTTTCACATTTCCTATTGTAAGCACGGATTATAGTTCTGATATATTGACATGTCACCCAGCACTAATAATGATTTAAAGTAAAGATTTGCCTTGATTTTTGTCAACTTATATGTAATGGATCCTTGGATTCTTGTTCTTGGCTGTGTCTCTTTGTGACTGCATCTGTAGGGGCAAGTCATATTATAGGATATTCGTTTTGGTATTTTTGTCAAACTAATTTATGTGAATTCATATATTAGTAGTTTGTTTATTTATTGACGGCATACTCATTTTATAGAGCATGTGCCTCTGCTCACAATTATTGATATATGAGAATATAAGTTCATGTTGTATTTGAAAGTTCAAAACAAATCAGACTTCCCATTTCGATGGACAATCAGTTCACTTAAGATTCATTATGATTATGTTTTATCATAGGCTCTTGTATCTTGCTCAGATCACTGCATTGTGATTATATCTTACCATAGGCACTTTTGTATTTTGCTCAGATCACAAGCGCGATGCAGCGAGAGCAGAAGAGGCACTGACCATTTCTTATGGTAGTGAGCTGATCGGTATGCAAAGAGATTGGAACGAAGAGTTGCAATCTTGTAGAGAGTTCCCTCACAGTACTCCTCAGGAGAGGTACATGGTGACAATTTGCCACATGATTTTTTTGTTACCTGTGATTTTTTCTTATAGAATTTCGTTCCTTATTCTAGATTTTTCATATTGGAATTTCTTTCTTTGCAGTATCTTACGTGACCGAGCTCTTTACAAAGTGTCTTCTGACTTTGTTGATGCTGCACTTAACGGAGCAATTGGTGTAATCAACCGATGCATACCACCCATAAATCCAACGGATCCAGAGTGTTTGCACATGTCAGTGTTAATCCTTTGTCCTATATCTGTCAACTCGTATGCTTTGTTGTTGTTAGCTCATTGTTACCATGGAATTATGAAATTTTGTTAGTTAAATGATTGTCCTTTTTTTGCTTAGCTATGGAGAAATGACTTATGAGCATTTAGATATTTAGATGTTTGTAGTTTACATCAACGTCTCACTTGTTATTTTTTCATCTGTTGTAGGTATGTGCACAACAATATTTTTTTTAGTTTTGCTGTTGATGCCGACATTGAACAGCTATCCAAGAAGCGTCCATCAAATGATCTATCAGTGACTGAGAAAGTGTCCTCGCCTGACAAGGTTCCATGCAAAGACAAAACATGCGATGGAGAAAACAATGCAGAGCTTAACAGCTGTAATGAGGCGCCTCTTATTGAAAGTGAGCAGGCAACGTATGCCTCGGCAAACAACGACTTGAAAGGCACTAAGTTATATCAAGAAACTGATGTCCCGGGGTTGTATAATCTTGCAATGGCCATTATTGATTACAGAGGTCATAGGGTTGTTGCTCAGGTTTGTACTTACACTGAAACTGCCAAGTTCTTTTTATTGAGATTATAAAATCCTGCTTGTGTATATTTTAATAGCTTGCAATGTTTTTCATGTATGTTCTAGAGTGTCCTACCAGGCATCCTTCAAGGAGATAAATCAGATGCGCTTTTGTATGGTTCAGTGGATAATGGCAAGAAAATCTGCTGGAATGAAGATTTTCATGCTAAGGTAAATGGATATACCATGTATTGATGTTGTATTCTGTAGGCAAGGCATTAATGTGATCTTTCTAGTACCAATCCATTTGTAAATATATTCTTCAGGTGCTAGAGGCTGCAAAGCGTCTTCATATAAAGGAACATGCTGTTATTGATGCTTCCGAGAATGTCTTCAAGTTAGCTGCACCAGTAGAGTGCAAGGGGATTGTTGGTAGTGATAACAGGCATTATCTTTTGGACTTGATGAGAGTGACACCTCGTGATGCCAATTACACGGGTCCAGAGTCACGCTTTTGTGTCCTCAGACCAGAACTGATCACATCATTTTGCCAGGTACGTATTCAATACTCCTTAGAAACATATTCCCTTGAGTATTCTTCTTACAAGTACTGATCAATATATGTTCTTGATGAAGGCCGAAGCTCTGGAGAAATCAAAATGTAAAACCAAGACCGATGAAGGGACGGATATTGTTTCTGATCCTTCTAATGTTAGTGTTGATACTGCTAAAACTGGTGATGAATCGATCCATGGGGAGGAAAACGGAGCTTTGACTTCTGAGGTATTGCTTCCCTCCTTGAATGTTTGTCAAGTGAAAAAGCAGACTGCAAAAATACCAAGTCGGTTTGGTCTCTGTAACAATGATGAAAATAACTACGTTCATATTAGTAGAACTCGGTGGTTTAATCCTCTATTCTTTTGCGTTGAGATCCTTGCTTCCTAATGCTAGATAGAAATGTCTGAGTAAACCTGTATCTGAGTTAAAGGAAACTGTAATTGCTGATATCTATGTTTTATCTGCAGAAAACTGTTACAGAAAAGCAAAGCACCACCGCCGATTCTGCAGCCGGACCATCTGAATTTTCCAAACTATGTGATGAAATATCATTTAACCCTAATGTTTTCACTGACTTCAAATTAGGTGGCACACAAGAGGTATGCTATGTTGCTTATAGGGTCTTTCTCTTAAAGACCATTTCTCAATGTTTGTTTAACTGAACAAATGTTATTTTTTGGGGTTAACCAGGAGATTTCTTCTGACGAAGAAAATGTGAAGAAAGTTAGCTCATACCTTGTGAATGTGGTACTACCAAAATTCATAGAAGATCTTTGCTCTCTTGAAGTGTCCCCAATGGATGGTCAGACTTTGACTGAAGCACTCCATTCTCATGGGGTTAATGTTCGTTACATCGGAAGAGTAAGTTTGTCATATACACTTTTATTTTATTAGATATATCTACATGGTTGACTTTATTAACAATGGATGTACGTGACCAGATTGCTAATGGAGTGAAGCATTTGCCTCATTTGTGGGATCTTTGCCTGAATGAAATTACCGTCAGATCCGCCAAGCACATTCTCAAGGTAGTTATAAAGACGGTTTAATTCAAACAACAATATACATGGTTGAACAAGAGTTTTGGTTGTAGTGGACAAGCTCCAAAGTTTTTACATGGTTATGCAGAACATTCTAAGAGATATAGAGGATCACGATATCGGCGCAGCAGTCTCACATTTCCTCAATTGTTTCTTCGGAAATGTTGCTGGGGGAAAAGCTAGCACCAACAACTTGCATGCTAAAAATCAAAAGAAGGTTTGTTTGTTCTCGAATTATGCTGTTTCAGTTCTTTGAACTCTAGAAAGTTACCATACTAATCGTTTCTGATTACTATAAGGTGCTAATACTGATATTTGAATTTGAACAGGATCAATCGATCACCAAGAAAAGTCAAGGCAGAGGGATAGGCAAAGCTTCTTCAAAGAAGAGTCTTTCGTCGTATATGATGGTTGATTCCAACATGCTATGGTCTGAGATTCAGGAATTTGCCAAAGCCAAGTATGAGGTATAATAAGACGTAATTTATTGATTGTATATTTGAAGAGTTCCCACCCTTCTGAGCCAGTTACATGTTTGTTTTATCTACTATAAGCACCTGAAGCTAATCTGAGTTTATTTTCAGTTTGAGCTTCCCGAGCTGTCAAGAACCACAGCTAAAAGAACACATGTTCTCCGCAACCTTTGCCAAAAGGTAAATAGAGAGAGAGAGACATATCTTGTTCCTTCAGAACTTATTTACCAATGCCAGTTACTTACTGTTATCAAATGTTTTTTCTTTCTCTTAATAGGTTGGCATCAGTGTTGCTGCTCGCAAATACGACTTTGGTGCCACCTCGCCTTTCGAAGCGTCAGATGTGTTGGATCTTCGGCCTGTTGTTAAGCACTCTGTCCCTGTATGCTCTGAGGCTAAAAACCTCATTGAGATGGGGAAGCTGCAACTGGCTGAGGTAGCTATGCTAATTCAATTTAGTTGTTTTTGTTTCAGTCTATTACAGTGTTGTCTTGTCTTATTAAAATGATTAATCTCTTGTAGGGCATGCTTAGTGAATCCTACACGTTTTTTTCAGAGGCTTTTGCAATACTTCAACAGGTAAGTGTCTGTTATGCATGTGATAGAGACTCCATATATTTTTACACTAAAATTGCTGATCATGTTCATCTGATTTCTAGGTGACTGGTCCCATGCACAGGGAAGTTTCAAACTGTTGCAGGTAAGCCTGATGTTCCATTAATCATTTATTCGGGTTTTGATTTAGGCGATTCATACCTGCTTTAGTTGCCCTAATTTTTTATTGTGTTCCTTTGCTTTTCAGGTACCTAGCCATGGTTTTATACCATGCAGGAGATATGGCTGGGGCCATAATGCAGCAGCACAAGGAGCTAATCATTAATGAGCGATGCCTTGGCTTGGACCATCCTGATACTGCTCACAGGTTTCAACTATTTTTCTTTTATTATTGTAATTTGTTCCAAGGTTTGAAGTTGTTTAATGACTTGCAAATGAGCTCCTTCTTTTCTCTGGTTTGATATATGTTTTACTTATGTGGGTGTATGTGCACTGCAGCTATGGCAATATGGCTCTTTTCTACCATGGGCTGAACCAGACAGAACTTGCTCTACAGAACATGGGCCGTGCCTTGCTGTTACTTGGCCTTTCATCTGGCCCTGATCATCCAGATGTTGCAGCCACATTTATAAACGTTGCCATGATGTATCAAGACATGGGCAAAATGAACACAGCTCTGCGTTACCTTCAAGACGCTTTGAAGAAAAATGAGAGACTTCTTGGCCCTGAACACATCCAGACTGCAGTATGCTACCATGCTCTTGCCATTGCGTGCAACAGTATGGGCTTATTCAAGCTCTCACACCAGGTATTATTACAACTTCTTTAAGTCCTTTGAGTCCTCTATTTTGTTTGAATCATCTTTTGAAACAACTGTTTTTGTTTTGGTCAGCATGAGAAGAAAACCTATGATATACTTGTCAAACAATTGGGAGAGGATGATTCCAGGACAAAAGACTCTCAAAACTGGATTAAGACTTTCGAGATGCGTGAGGTTCAGGTTTGTGCAACAATAGTGACCGAATACCACCTCGTTATTTATGTATACATTCTCTTTATGTTTCTCATGTTTTTGGTTTGGGGTTTTCATCAGAAAACTGCACAAAAGCAGAAAGGACTTGCAGCCAATGCGGCCAACACGCAAAAGGCTATTGATCTCTTGAAGGTATCGCTCACTTGTAGCTGTAGTTTCTAGCATGTTTACGCTGAAAATCAAGAAACTCTTCATAGTATTAATGAAATCGGTTTCCTGATTGGTATCCAACAGTCACGTCCAGACCTGATACAGGCGTTCCAAAACGCAACAGCGGCAGCGAGGTCTAATGAGGCTGTCCTGGGAGAGGCTCAACCACGGGGCAGAGGCTTTGATGAAAGAGCGGCTCGTGCTGCAGCCGAAGTTAGGAAGAAAGCAGCAGCTAGAGGGCTACTTGTTCGTCCACAAAGTGGTGTTCAAGTGCCACCACAGATCTCTCAACTGATCAATGCAGGAACCGCGGGTTCGACTAAGAAGAGTGGGGAAAATGGAGAGGCCACAAAGGTAGAAGAGAAGAAAGAAAGCTCTGAAAATGGGAAAACAACGAGCGTGGCGGCGGCTCCTGCAGGGTTAGGTGCTGGTTTAGCATCTTTGGATAAGAAGAAGCAAAAAGCTAAAAAGTAAAAGAGTAGGGAAGCTTTGAAAGGAGATGGTGCTGCTCGATTCTAAGTAGTGGGGTTGGTTTTGTCAACCACGTAACTGATTTCATTGCAGGAGAAAGACCTTTTGTCACCACAAAGCTTTTGTTCTCTTCACATTATGTTTCAAAGATTTGGGTCT
Organism: Moricandia arvensis; assembly: GCA_905132765.1. Lineage (NCBI taxonomy): Eukaryota > Viridiplantae > Streptophyta > Magnoliopsida > Brassicales > Brassicaceae > Moricandia > Moricandia arvensis. The sequence continues at coordinate 18,528 of CAJHQP010002462.1, forward strand.
TCCAGCTATGTCTGGTTTTTGTTCTTTTCTTTTTGTTCTCTCACTCTGATGGGGATGTATTTTTATCCCAAAGAAGCTTCATTGATTTTTAGTTAAGTAATGAGTATACACTCTTTTTTTTCTGAACAACAATAAGCATACACTCCACGCTTTGATTTAACCAATATTTGGATTATAGGCTTCTTGATTCTAACTACTGTAACCCGATCCTAAATTTTTTGCTGTGTCTATACCATTATGTTTAAAGGAGTCAGTATTGTTTTTTTTTTTTGGGTCAAAAAAGGAGTCAGTATTGTTATGACATTACTTCTGGCAATTAATTTCTAATACCACATATAGTTTTATTGATTCCCATTTTTTTCCAACAAAAGGTTAAATATTAAACTAAGTAGATTCTAAACTCGCTAGCCAGCACGATGGAATTGAATCAATATAAACAATAGCAGTAGAAAGACTCTTATCACTACGTGCTAACTTGTCCGCCAAAGTATTTTGTGCTCTTAAAATTCGTCGGATGGTAAAATTGGGGAGGAAGAAAATTTTACAGCACAAAAACTCTTCCATATGCGTAGTGAATGCTAGCCATTTCGTCATCAATTGAAAATAGTATGTTGCAAACACTACATCAGAGTGAAGGGTCTTTATACACTCCATCGCTCATATCAACGCTTCACATTCAACATGTAAAGGTGATAGACTCCTGCGGATTGTTCATGGTTCCAATCATATATGCTAAACGATACACTAAAAGTATACCACAAACCCAACGCGATTAAGATTAACCTGGCAAACTGGATAATCCGTGGACCGTTCCAGGGAACCGGGGACATACCTTAAAAGCGGACATTAGTGCCGGTTTTAAACGGGCCGAACTGGTCTGACCTATCACATCATCATCTATAAAGTCTTCTACTTTAGTAAGCCCAAATATTGGAGGCTCCATTAGGCCCAAACTGTCCAAGGAGACAGAAGTAAGAGAACGCCTTACGGATAATGTTGATAACACAACACAACACAACACCTTCTTCTCCTTCCCGATTATCTCCTTCTCCAGCAATGGCTACTTCTTTCCTAACAGCTGTTGTGTCAATCAAACCTACACTCTCCTCATTCCAGCCCCAAACCTTCGCCTCTTTCAACCCTCAAGCCAATGTACTCTCACTCTCCCTCACCAGACCCATCTCCGTCTCCCTTCCACGGACCTCCAGGAAGAGATTCATCCCTCACGCAACAATGGAGACGGAAGAAAAACTCGCTTTGGACCCTAACGCGGAATCCTCAAGACGCGTCTACATCGGAAACATACCAAGAACAGTAACTAACGAACAGCTCACCAAACTCGTTGAAGAACACGGCGCCGTTGAACAAGTCCAGGTTCTTGTTTCCCTACTTACATCCTCTTCTTACATCATCTATAGTTAGTTTCATCAATAAAAGACTTGTGCTTTCGATTTGTTTCTCTCTAGGTGATGTATGATAAGTACTCAGGAAGAAGCCGTAGGTTTGGTTTCGCTACAATGAAATCAGTTGAAGATGCCAATGCCGTAATTGAGAAGTTGAATGGCACTGTTAGTCTTCTTCTTCTTCTTCTTCTCTTCAAGTCATGGTCTCATAGCCCTGGGCATTCTGTTATTGGTTCCATTTAGGTTCTAAAGGTTTAGGATCCCTTTTGTTCTTGGTTCGGGTAACAAAATTAGGAACTGGCTAATTTCGGATCCCATTCGGTTCAGTTTGGGATTTCTGGTTAACTCGGATTAAAAATCAGAAAATTTGAGTTTTTGGTTAAAATTTTAGATTTTTCGAGTTTTCGGATAAAAATTTGGAGAATTCAGATAATTTTATAGATTTTAGATAAAAAGAACTTTCGTTTTTTTGGACATTTTAGTTTATAAATAATATTTTTAAATTATTTAATTTAATTCCAGTTTGGATTTGGTTCGATTCCGGTTCTTTGGTTTTAGAGATATAGAATCCGTTCTAATAATTGGTAGGATCCAAACCGTACCCAACACTTTTTCGGTTCCGGATAAATGTGTCCAGAATCTCTCATCTCTTTAGTTTATGACTTAAGTTTTGTTTTTTTTCGCCAGACCATTGAAGGACGTGAGGTGAAGGTTAATATAACAGAGAAACCTATAGCATTGTCATCATCATCATCTCCTGATTTGTCACTGCTTCAGTCTGAAGAATCTGCTTTTGTAGATAGTCCTTACAAAGTGTATGTAGGGAATCTAGCAAAGAGTGTTACTAAAGATATGCTTGAGAGTTTGTTTTCTGAGAAAGGCAAAGTTTTAAGTGCTAAGGTTTCAAGAGTGCCTGGTACTTCCAAATCTACTGGGTTTGGGTTTGTAACGTTTTCTTCTGACGAAGATGTTGAAGCTGCCATCTTGGCTCTTAACAACTCTGTAAGTTTGTTACATGATGGCTTCATCTTCACTTATTGTGTGTACAGAATATGTTTTTTCTCATTTGTTGATGTGTTTAAACTCTCAGGTGCTGGAAGGACAGAAGATTCGGGTGAATAAGGCATAGTGTGTGAAGAGGAACTTGAAGAGAATCGTTTTTGTTTTTGTTTTAAGGTGTTTGTAATGCAAACATGTAGAGGATAGTATCATCTAAGTTTGATAAAAATGAATGCATTAAGTTTATTTCACTCTGTTAATTTCTACGCAGTATAGGTAGAAATGAAATGATGGACTGATAATACTAACAAAGACTTGAAAGGATTGAGTTAGTTCTTTTGGTTTAGTTGCGGAAGAGAGAACGAATCCTCTGATAGTGGTCATATGCGCTTTGGTTCATCATGTGGTATGGAATCATGCGCTATGATTCCATACCACATGATTGTAGCTCTCTATGTTATGCCTCAGCTTGTAACGGTTGATCACCAATTCTGATAGAGAAGGCGTGGTGTTGGGGACAGGAGGATCTTGATATGCTTCACGTTGATTTTGGTAGCTGCAAGAAGTTCATCGATTGCTCCAAACGATCATCATTGCTGCTGCTTCACAGCAATCACGAAGATTGACCCTGTGACCAGGCTTGAACACCTCTCTTGGCATGTAGCTCTCTTCTCCTATGCCTTATTGGTCCAGCACTTTTCTTTGAAGTCCATGGAAGTCTCGTTGAAGTTACCAGACTTCATTGCCAGCTCGATGAAGCAAAAGGTATGGAAAAGAGATAGAGAAGGTAGATGTATCCAAGCTTCACGTGTTGCTTCAAATAATCAAGAGGCCCTTGCGTAATTTTGACTCAACTCCACCTTTCATCATCTTAGTTGCCTCTTTATCCATTCTGCTAAGCATTAAAAGCTTGTGGTCTCTGCTTAAATAATCAACTAAAAATAAATCACTGTAACAGAAAGAGATCTTCTTTGGTGTATGTCACCCTTGGAAGTGGCGGGTTTTGCTGCTTCTTTCAATTCGTATGCTGTAACAAAACCAAAGCTCGGTTCAAACAGTTACCTGTTCCTGACTAATCTAGGCTCAACTTCCCTATTCAAATCTAATGCAGTAAACAAGATAAATCAAATCCCTTGAGACTTCCATGTTCTTAGAATTGAAATCCATGATCTTTAGGTTCGTTGTGCCTTGAAATGTTAATCTGATTAACCTACATTCATATGATTCAACCCATAACATTCATCACAAAACTTGCACATCAAATTTCAAACCATATCTCATCTTAACCTTACCAACTCCCATTACCAAAAACTACTAAAACTCAATCAACATCTCTACAATATATTATTACTCGGACCAAAACTTCACAAAGGCTGTGAAAAAAGATTTTAGAACTGCCAAAAGCGGATTTGCTTCATGTCCTGCCACATTAGATCGCCCTTTCCACGATTCACTGCACAGAAAAAGATGAACGAAAGGGTAAGGCATGTCAAAACTCTGGAGAACCAAACTCCATACAAACAATCTTACAGCATAACTAAGACTTGGGAGTTTGTTGAACTCACGGTTTGATTCTGTTCAATGTTGCAATGTTGCCTTGCTGAGATCTCGAATTATCTGAAGCATCAAGTTTCCCTTTTTCCACGGTTGCCTTCTCAACGCTTGTGATTTCACTCTTAGCTATGTCGTTCCTAAGACTTCCAGACTGTTACACAGTTCAAAAGGTTGAAAAGGTTTCATCGTGAAACACAGTTTCTAGGAGCAAAATCAACTAACAACTTTGCATATATGCAGTTTCATCCTAATCGTCACAGTCTAAGTATTCCATCATCAACGTTCTTCTGTCACAAATAAGTTATGCAACTAACATGACACCACACCATGAAGACTACTTAGTTCCAGGTAGTAAACAGAATGTAAAAGCAAACGTATACTTTACAAAGCTTACCTCAGTGCTAGATTCTGGCATTGTCCTTGCAGTTTTCAAACTTCCATTGCTAAATTCCTTAGTCTTATGGATGTTCCCAATCACAGCATTCTCAACCACCGTCTCTTTAGTATCAGCAGATTCAACATCTACAGAAGCAGGATTGATAGTTTTCTCTTCAACTTTCTTTTCCACAGAGAGGGATATTTGATTTGGCATTTGACCACCACTACCAGTGACTTTTGTCCCTTGTTCTTCAGGTACAGAGGAAATGGATGAAGAAATCTCTCCAAGATCAACAGAAGTTTCAGCGCGCCTATCATTTTCCACCTTTGGCTCAGTTCCTTTCTCAGCCTCAAAAACTCTAGCCATCTCACTAGGCTGTACATCAGATGACTCCATTGTTGAAGTCACAGATCTTATTGGAAATGTCTCAACAACAACTGCTTCTGCTAACAAACCAGTTGTGTCTAATGTATTCTCTGACGTGTTCACCCTTTCGGTCACCGCTGCTCCATCATCAATCACTCTTTCGTCAACATTAACAACTTTTGTGCCATTTGATTCAATATAAGTTGATTCTTCAAATCCTCTGTCTTTATTATCCACTTCAAGTTCTTTATCCTGCGATTTGACGGCAAAACTATCACATACTGTCTGCACACTATCATGCAGCCCTGCATCATGCGTGGTATCATTCTCTTCACTACAAGATTCTGCTAACTGAGTCCTGGACATGCCAGCAGAGCCCACTGGCTCGTGTTCTTCGGAAAGTTGATATCCGTTCACTTCCTTGTACTTCAATGCATCAGATTCTCTGTCTTCAGAGGCAGCCTGGCTACCGTTAATGTTTCCCTCATTTTCACCTGACTTAGTCTCCCCAACCTCTGAAGAAAGATGGAATCCGTCTGGGGACAAAGATAAAGGGGGCACAGGATCCATCAGGACAGAACTTGACAGAGTTTGATCTTTCAAATGCTCATCACTTTTGCCTTCAAGAATCAAGTCACTAGTACCAAGAACTCTATTTTCTTGAATTATCTCTCTGACAATCTCCCTAATGGTGTAGAAAGACCCACCCACCTCCTTGTGTGTGAGGCTAAGTGAAGGAAAACTCCCATTGTTTAGCCTTTGATGCCTGTGATAAACAATCAACAATTACAATTAGGTGCAATGGGATGAAAAAACAAACAAACTCAAGATTATTGCTTTAGGAGGAAAGCATACTTCTTGATGAAAGATTCAACCAATGTCTTCCTCTCCTCTTTAGGGATACGATTACGAGTTCTCTTGCCTACAGAGTCGTGGGGCTTAGCTAGGGCAAATACTTGCCCAACGCAAGTAGTCCTTAGAGAGTGCATGTTCTCTCCCTTTGTTCTATATATACTATACTGCATAAAGGGTTAGACTCAAGTCAGAACCAGACAAGAATCCCAAAAAAAAAACATTACAAGTCTACCATCAAACTATCAGAAGTAATACAAGTAATTAAACAGATCCGTTTAGTTCATCACTTCCAAACAAAAACTGCTAACTTAGCATACCGCATATCTGAGAGTCTTAATACAGATATATGTACAACACACACAAAGCGAGAGAGGACAATTGAATTGTTCATATAGCAAGAGATGAGAAAGCGAGAAGAAGAAGAAGTGATTATAGTTTGTAAAGCTTACCTGCGACCGTGAGAAGAAGAGATGAAATGAGAGGGAGAGATTAGAATTCACGAGTCATCTCTGCAAATGGGCTAAAACCCTACGCACCAGTACACAGAACACAGTCGTCAGTGTTGGGAAGCGCAAGCGGGAGTTTTAGTAATATATTCAACCTTTCGGGGTAATTTGTGTAATTACTTCGACTTTCGGAACAGAGTTGTAACTAAAAAGAGTTAGAACTAGGACAGATCTGAAGTCATGTAATAAAATTATACTTGAACGTAGTACAAGTATAACTAACTTTTTTTTTTTTTTTTTTTTTTGCTTATAAACATACATAACTTTGGTTATTACCAGCATAAAAGCATTTTATTGTTACTAGCAAGTGGATACATTCACAGAGTTGAAAGTATGTTCTCAACTCTCAAACATCTGTCTCAGAACAAGTCTCCAAGAACTGGATCAGTTTCAAGCGTTCGTCCTCCAAAAGCTCAGGGTCTTCGCTCGATAACCTCTCCCTTGTTACACCATCCACGCTCGTTGGATCATCCACTACCTGTTTCCATTGAAACAGCAACATTACAACTCATTCATCAACACTTTTTCAAACTCTTTAAGAGAAAGGGACATTTTACTTTTACGTAATTGTTGGTATGACCATCTTTGTTTGGTCCTGTAAACGGCTCGAGCTCATTGTGGGTCCATTCACCATCTATGATGTATTTATACTCAAATTGTCCTTCCTGCGTTTTCAGAATTGTAGCTATGGTCGGAAACAGAAGATGATAAAAACAAGCAAGCAGACACTAAGCTTTTCTAGTTCATTGAGAAAACTCACTGGCAGTTCTCTCTTTAGGCTCCAGAGTCCTGTTCCCTTGTCCAGTTTCAGAGGTATCCTCTGTACAAAGGCGAAAGATGATGAGGAAACAAACAGAACAAGATATGAGAATGTGCATCCTAGCTTCCCATCATATATGATACACCATAACTTCAAAGAAAGGCATCAACATGTCTTGTTTGATTTATGAGAAGACATATTCACCTGTCCCCATCCAATGTCAAGGCCAGAAACTTCTACTGTGGAGAATCCCTTGTCTTTTAGTGTCAGTGTAACAATCTTCTTCTTGAGTCCTGTCAGCTTTTTGGGTCCATATATACCCGGAAGCAATAATCAGGAATCAAGCAACAATTGTTTTAACTCATGCAAAGCAATGGAACTGATCAGATACAAACAGAAGTGCAAGCATTCTGAAGTTTAGAGAACTGTTGACTCACAATATCAATTGTTGCATTTCTGATAGCATCCAGGTTCGGAGAGCACGTTCGTTTGCTCTGCAATACATTTTCAGAGATGGATACTTAGAGTCTTAGACCAGTGTTACGTGTGCGTCTTTTAAGATTGCTAGATGCTGAAATAAAAGTGTGGAGAAACAGACACAAGATGTACATTAGAATCTTACCATAAGTAATTTGTGAGCTTCCATAAGTTTATAGCCTTGCACCCAGAACATGTATGTCAACTGTGATTGAAATCAATACCACTTCTCAGTATTAGTCAGCCAACAAGTTAACACTTGTTAATTCCTTCATTAGTAAACTGTAAACAGGTTTCTGCAAACATACCGCAACAGCAGGAGCCCTTCCAATTCCAGCAGTGCAGTGGACGTATGTAACTCCTCCGTTTCGCTTAACAGCTTTGTAGAGTGTACTAACCACAGCAGGAAGACGCAGTCTCAAATCAAAAGCATCAAAGTCTCTGTTACACCAAAGATTACAATAAATTGTGAGTGGGTGCTCTTTTGTTTCTTGTGGATTGTTTTGTGCATGTGCATGTGCTCTTTTGTTTCTTCACAAACCAAGTGTTACTTATACAAAAGCTTTGTCAAGGCAAATTGATAAGAGTAAAGAGGCCCAAGAGAAAAGAAAATGTAACAATTAACTGAGAAAAGATAAGAAACTTTAGTGATATCTTGGCGAAAGTACAATTGAGACTACTCTCCAAAAATCTACAAACCATGTCCCCTCCTCTACTCTGACAATCCTGAGAAAGTAATCTCTTTACCTCAACTCTATTTAAGCAATAAGAAAAGTAGTGGAAACAATCAATTCTGATGATCTCTCCTACCATAATATGCTCAGTTAACTTCCCATCAGTTAGTGCCAAGCAATTCACAAACTCATAGAAAAATCATCAAAAAAGCATAAACTTAAAAGATCATGGCCTGTTGCATTACCAATGGACTTATGGACTAACCTTATTTGACAGCGAATATGCTGAATATCAGTAAATGTCTTAGCATATGCTTGAATGCTGCTTATATCTACTCCAAAATATCTGGAAGGAGTATTGGTCAAGGCACTATGCAGATGATTCTTCCTCACTCGGACCGAATGAAAACTAGAAAAAAAAATCATAAAGAAAGAACAGACAAAGAAGGGGTTTGGAAGGATACTCCAAGTCAGGATCTTGTTGCAAGCAAAAGATGGTTTTAACCCCAATGTTACGGAGCTTGTCAACATCTTCAGGGGTCTAAGCAAAACAAAGCAGAGCAGATATCAGTAACAAAAATTTCAACTTTCAATATTTAACAAAAGGAAGAATGATAAAATAAAACCTGTAAGCAGGATCCAACAATCAAATCAGGACGAATAAAGTTGTAGTTCATTCCTAGCTCGTGCCTGTAAGTTAAAACTGAACACATAGCAACCAATCAGTGATCGTTTGCCAGTAACAAACAGAACTAATCTTGATGAAAGTTGAAAATCACAGTAGAATACAATGAATATATCAGACAACAACGAGTTACTTCACTGTCAAAAATGTGTATCAGAGTAAGTATAAGTGCAAAAACGTACCAGCACCCATAGCTTGAGTCATGTCTTGGCTATATTCATCAGACTTCTCTTCTTCCTCCTTTAAAACACCACTCATCATCTCTGCGCTAGATTTCGAATCTGATACCGCCTATCACTCAAAACAGAATATATATTATTTCCACTAGTGTCAAACATAGCAAGCAGCACATATGAATAAACAAACATATGTTATAAAAAGGTGAATCTAGTCAAACATTTTGTGACCATTTAATTATCAATTTACCTTTAAAACAATTCGACATCTAGGATCATTGGCTTTAATTGGTAGCTGCAAAAGAAAGAATTTTCAAGAAAGTTTTTTTTTTTTTTAAAAGGAAAAGTTAATCTTTATTATGTAAACAGTTGGAGTAGTGTTGGTACCAGCATCATCTTCAAAGAAGAAGGGTCTCTTTGATTGCCCCCAGAGCCCAACAAAGGTGAGACTGAGAATCTGAAATCAGTAACGGTCAACACCCAAAATCAAATAAGTCAGATAAAGAAGAAGAAGAAAGACAAAGAAAATTCTGAAAGCAATAAGAAGAAGAGAGACCTGGGAAGATTCTGAAGGCAATTCATCACTCTTCACTTGTCAGACCCGAGTTCGACAATAAAGATCTGCTTATCTCTCCCTTATATACTAAACACAAGTTATCTATACAATATAAAGGGAATATGACGTCAATTGCACAATTGAATGCCACTTCTCTTCTTTAGATTGACCACAATTCTAAACCAATATTTTTCTTCAATTGCATTAACCAAATAGAAAAAGCTAATATTCTTCTCCACTTTGTACTTGTCAAAGCCACTTCTAAACTAAAAACTTCAATGTAGGGGTGGCCATCGGTTTAGTTTCGAGTTTGGTTTGGGTTAGGTTTGGTTAATTTGAATCTAATAAAACTCAACCCAATCAAAGCCAAAGTCGATTTTGTTAAGGTTTGGTTTGGGTTTAATTTAGTTCAGTTTGATTTAGATTTAATTCGATTTACTTTGGTTTGGTTTAAATTTAGTTCAGTTCACTGTATAATGATTTAGTTTGGTTCAGTTGAGTACGATTTGGTTATAAAATATGTTAGTATTAATTTGATTATAAAAATAATTAATTTACCAAAGGACTATTTTCATCTACCTTTAATCTTTATTGATCCTAGAAAAATTTATGTTAGATATTTATACCATTAGATAATACAGATTGGAGAATTTACAATATAAAACGGCGACAAGATTTTAGATGATTAATAGGTTTTAGGTTTTGTTTTTGGTACAATCTTTAGGTATTACATATTAAGATTAGAACTAAAAATATATATACAAAAGTATTATTTGTATCATAACTTAAAAAAACATAAAAGTTAAGAAAACAAAATCAGAAACTTAACTAAAATTTCACAATATGTTAATATACACATATATATATATATATATATATATATAATTTATTAATAGATAAAACATAATAAATTATCGGTTTGATTCGGATTAAAACCAAACCAACCCATTTGGATTGAATAAAACATTAACCAATTGGGTTATGTAACGAACACAGTTTGGTTTGGTTTGATTTAACTTCGATTGGATTAGATCGGTTCGCTTCAGTTTGGATTTTTTGTCCACCCCTACTTATTGTTTTGTGAGATTATTTAAGAGACTTTATCAACAATGAAATAGTTTACAAAGCTTCATAAAATATGTTATTTGTCCTCTTTCCATTATAAAGACCGTTTTTGAAAAGGAAGATCAAACTTAGCAGTAGTAAATGTTGGAATAGAGGACATAACTTTTAAATAGATTATTTGAAGCTAAATATGTAAACTTTATATTTACAAAACTTTATAAGACTTTATAAAATATGTTTTATACTTTGTATCAAAGTTTGGATTCGTAAATGTTGAACTAAACTATGAAACGAGCACAAATCAAATATTACCATAATTTTTAGTATTTGTGATTTGTTTCGTGCTTCACGGATATATGATTTTCGATTTGCTTTGTTTAAAAAAAATACGGATCCAGTTTTCTAAATATCCAAAAATAAAAACTATTTGAGAATATTTTACGGATAACTCGTCTACTTTGTTCAATATAAGTAAATCTAGAAAATTATACAAGTCTATTTATTTTTTGAATATTTTTTACACGATAGAAAATAAAAATATTATGAAACTATTAATGAAAATATATGTTTCATAAAATTTGAAAATTAATAAAATTTTCTTATAAAATATTTTTAAGAAAAATTGTAGTTATCTACGAAGATTCTATATTTTTTTCTTAATTTAATATTTTTATATGTAATTTATTAATAAAATTATATGTTAAAATAATGAACAAATGAGATTATACATTTAAACTATATATTTAATTATAAATATACATCTATTTGCATAATAGACGGATCGGAGCGGATATCCGTCTATAACTTTTTTAATATTTGTGATTTGATCTATTTTTAAGAGATGTTGACTTTTTATATTTTCTTTGCTTTGAAGACGTACAAATATCCAAATTTTTCAAATCGAATCGAAACGAATAACTAATCGAATCAAATTTATCGGATAAAATATCAGTCCTAATAAGAAATTAAATTAGATATGCCTTAAATCAAAAAGAAGCTCCAACTTTTTATTTCAATCAAAAACACTCCCTCCTCTCACTATCTCAACAAAGGCATACGCACGTGACGTCATCATGTCACTTCTTGCAACCGACTAACACTTGTGGCTTTGAACGTGACGTCATCATGTCACTTATTGTCAGATGTGATTCGAAACAGTGAGTCAACCAGTAATGAAAGTCAAAGTCTGTTCAAGACGCCAAAACGCAGCAAAACGAATTTGATTTGTCACAGAAAATCAGAATCCATAAATAATGGTTAACAAAAACAAAAACAAAAATTAGAATGATGAGAGCAGATGAAAGGATAAAACATGAAACAAAGTTTTTTGTAAAACAAAAAAAAAGGTTACGTGGATATACATAGAATCTCTTTTTTCTCTATAGGTCCAAGTTCCACCTATTATGACCCTCACTAGGCGTCGATGAATCTCCAAATAGACTAATCTTTGGTCTTCTTTGATCTTTCCCCATTGGTAACTTCCAAAACGAATCTGAGTTCTCGAAGAACACGTATGCAACTATCACTGACGCCATGAACAAACAAAACAACAGTGCATATATCTGCCACTCTGCTCCATCGAACAGATAAAGATACAAGTCAGAGAGAGAAGGTTATAGCCCTGTTCGGTACTCGGACGCTGCGACCACTCCCAGCGATCAAAAATTTACACATCAAACAAAGGAAAATAAATGGTGGAGGACAAACGAGCTGCCGCTGCGATTACTTTTTACAAAGGCTGCTGGTGTTTTCTGTGACGCTGTGTAAATTAGCGGCAGTTAAACAAGAGCTGCGTCCAATTTTAATGGTGGAAAGTATGGCTGCCAGCGGTGCTCTCCACAAACTTGGGCAACAAGTCAGTTATAATTTTGGTGGCTCATCGTTGACGCAGCGTCCGAGTACCGAACAGGGCTTATATATGTTTTAAACAGACAAGGAGAGATGAGCAACAGGCAAACCTTTCCACTCCTTTGGTACAATGAGTTTGGTCACCATCTCACCCCATTCGCTCGATGTTGTCAGCATTACCCTAAGCCCTCCCAAGTAGATAGATAAACATAAGAAACAATGCTCACGATATTAAGACTTAAAAAGGGCTTTGGTATCAAGTATCAACATACCTTTCACTAGGGCAGAACTCAAGTGAAGCAATGGTTTGACCAAGATGCAGCCTCTTACTGTAGTGGTATATCTCCATTGTCTTTACTTCAGCAACAGATATATCTCCATCTTTGCCACCTCTTCAAATAAAGTGCAACAAAATTGTATGAGGTTTTAACCTTTGTACAATCAAAAGGTTGAACCAATCAAAGGATGAAGAAACGCTCACAAAGCAATATATTTGCCATCCAAGCTCACTGCCATTGTAGATGCACTCTTCCTTGACAGCTTCTTGAACCCAAGCTTCTTCCATGTACTAATGTCATAAACATTAACTACGGGAACATCACCTGATTCCAAATTTTTAAGACCTTTACTTGCTATTCTGATTTTAATCAAACGCTAGTGATTGAAGTTTGTAATAGTATAGTTGAGAGTATCTATATTATATACCTTTCTGAGCAGCACAGAACAGAAAAGGTTTTGTTCCATCTTTAGAGAACCGGCACAGTTCAATATTTTCATCCTGCATGCAAACATGACCGTATCATGATCATATGATATATCAGAAAAACAATATAAATATATTTAAAGATATATGAGTTCTGAAACATAGGGATCAAAATGCAAAATGTAACTCAGTATTATAACATACCCCACTACGTTCCAAAGTAGACAAAGGGAAACCATCTTCTGCTTTCCATATTCTAGCTGATCCATCTGTTGATGTTGTGGCTAAAAACTCTGAGTCCAGACTACAACAAAAGACGCAGATAAGAGAGAGATGCAGACATTATGCTTCCCATCACAAGTCCCAAATCTTTCTAGTAGATCATCTTTTATTAGCTATGATTTAAGTTGAAAAGAATATGAAAACAGGGATGAAGGGAGAGAAGATTCAGGTCTCATTACCTGAAATCCATATCACGGATGGATTTGTGTGCCTTTGGCTCATCCAAAATTACATTTAGGTTAGGCCACTCCATAATTCTGAGACATCCATCCTGAAAATAGTTTACAGTAGGTAAAGCTACAGCTAAAAATTGTCGAAACAGCAGAAGAAAAGCCCTCCTTACCATTCCCCCAACAGCTAATTTAGAGCCATCAAAGCTGAAGGCCATACACTTTTGTAGTCCAGCATTTTGGAGAGGAGGGAGTTCTTTGGCTAAGATCGTAACACCTGTTGTTGCTCCTCCGACAAGCTCAAACAACCTGAAATACCAAATAATATATATTTAGCAACTAGACTGTAAATAAAAGCTTCTTATAGGCAAAGAGGCAGATATCTACATAGAAGTATATATATGTATAATTCTACGATAATTACAGTCACACTATATTATTACTCATAACTATCCAAGATAGTGGACGTGACTATTCCAATTCTCTAGTATGCATGAAATAGATGGAACAGTAGAGTTGCAAAAATGTATGTCTAGTTCTCAAGAGAGGATCGACAAAGAAGATATCACGCATCTCAAAACAAAACTGGAAACATGGTATCAAAGGAAGGCACTGTAATATCTTATTGATGATCAAATAGTTTGTGGGGGTAAAAGCAAGAAAGAAACGTACTTGCAACCACCTTTGGAGGTTGAGCAAACAAAATAATCTCCACCAGGGTGTACCGAGATTGCCACAGGATCACCATCACTCTCCTTAAGCGTATGTGTTGCCTTTACATCGAAGAAAGAAAGATACATTATTTTGTTTTGTTTTTCATTAGTAAACCAAAGTAAATACCAAAAAAGATCCTGCTCTTGATTCGTTCCAGACCCACATGAGCCCGTTCCAAAAGACTAATTTTAAAAAAGTCAAATTGTGTTAAAGAAGAGAATGAAGATACCAAGGGAGAGGAGGAGAGAGAAGTAGTGATGGGATCGAAAGAGAAGATGTGAAGTATAGCAGGAGTGGCTGAGCCACGGCGTTTGGCAGCTTTGGCGATGATGGCCCAGTTTACTTTCTTCGGACGAGGAATCCATGATCCGCACACTACATGCCCACTTTCACGACTGGCTTCTTCAATCTCCATTCGTCTTTGTTCTGCTTCTTTCACACAAATCTAATTGGTATCTAACTCTCTCTTCCACGCCGATTTGAATCCTTCAAAACAGCAGTTGACTTTTGTAAATTTGACTTTTGTTTTTTGTGGTATTTTATTAACGAGATTGCAAAATCTCAACTTTGACAAAAAAAGAATAATTTAACGGAGATTTGCGTTGTAGTTTTAACTAAAAGTCTAAAATCGTGCACACTCCATTGGTGTCAAATTTAGAAGAAGATTTCTAGTGAGATTGTTAGGCCATGATTATCCTTAAAGCTTTTAAAGGGTTTTTTAATTTTTTTCTTTTTTTTGTCTAATTTTTTTTTTAAAAAAATACTAATCGCAAGTACAAAAATTTCTACATTACAAAAATTTCTGTGTAACTAATTCTTAATAGATAGTTTTTGGAACTGATTTTTACATTTCTGTGGATCCCTCTACCTTTAAAAATCCATTAAGAACTTCTCTCTCCCCGCCCCGTTAATCCTGCTCTTAATATTGTTAAAAATATAACCATAAACTCATGTAACTGAATACAAACAGTTTTTGGAATAATGCATTATTATGCATACGAGTATAAGATAGTAAGCAAAAAAAAAAACTATAAGACAACAAAAATATTATTATTTACTTATACATATATTTTAGAAGCTATATATTTTTTTAAAAAAAATTGTATCAAGTTGATAGATGCATGTTATATTTAATAAGGATTTTGATTTGATAAAATATATGTTATATATTGTAAAAGGATCCTGAGTTGATCATCACGTTGATAATCCAACTTGTTGTTAATTAAAGATGTAGTCGTAACGCTAAGAGCACCCTTAACCCTAACCACCCATATGGGGTGCTTATTGATTATTTAATTATTTAATTGTACTTTAGTTGTACTTAAGAATTCAATTTAAGCAATTAATAAAAAGTGTGATGCAATGGTAGGTGCTTAATTAGAGGTGCTTATTTTTTTTAAGGAAAATTTTATTTATTATATGAAACATTAAAAGATAAAATTTGAAACATTGATTTTAAAATAAAAACATAACAACAAAGATTAGTAAAATAAACGAGATAATTGAAAAGATACATTCCGAAATCAAATGTCTTAACCATGCCCAAATTTACTCCACAAATGTTCAACCAAATCAGCTTTGAGTCTATCATGAATTGGTTTATCACGAATTCTAGTTCGAACACCCATCATATTGGCGATATTTGTAGGTATATCTCTATTGAAATCGAGATCAACATGTGAAGTTCCGGTTTCTTCTCCTAGTTGGAACCCTGAAACATCAGCTTGAGTATATCCATCTCGTTCGTCTTCTACTATCATATTATGGAGTATGATACATGCTCTCATAATCTTTCCAATTTTGGCTTTATCCCAAAAAAGTGCAGGGTTTTTAACTATGCCAAAGCGAGCTTGCAAGACTCCAAAAGCACGCTCGACATCTTTTCGGACAGCTTCTTGCCGTTTAGCAAATAAAACCGCTTTCGGTCCTTGTGGTGATGAAATAGATTGGATAAAAGTTGCCCAGTTCGGATAAATACCGTCGGTGAGATAGTAAGCCATATGATACTCTCTTCCATTGACGGAGAAAGTGACTTGCGGAGCTTGACCTTTTATTATATCATCAAAAACAGGTGAGCGATCAAGAACATTGATATCATTTAAGGTACCTGGAGGTCCAAAAAAAGCATGTCATATCCATAGATCATACGAAGCAACCGCCTCTAAAACGATTGTGGGTTTTCCGGAACCACGTGCATATTGCCCTTTCCAAGCGGTGGGACAATTCTTCCACTCCCAGTGCATACAATCGATGCTTCCTATCATCCCGGGAAATCCACGATGCTCACCAATATTAAGTAGACGTTGAAGATCAGCCGGTGTTGGTCTTCTTAAGTACTCATCACCGAATAAATATACTATTCCCTCCACAAAATGTTCGACACATGAACGAGTAGTAGTTTCACCGAGCCGGAGGTATTCGTCAACCGCATCAGCCGCAGAACCATATGCTAAGACACGAATGGCTGCAGTACATTTTTGAAGTTTAGAGAGACCAAGCCTTCCGAGTCCATCTCGTTTTTGTTGAAAGAATTCCATTTCATTGGAGAGTCGGTCAACAATTTTCATGAACAACGGCTTGTTCATTCTAAATCGTCGGCGGAAAATGTTGTTAGGATATGTTGGAGTTTCACTGAAATAATCATTCCACAGATGAAAATTGCCTGCTTCCCGATTTCTTTCGATATACACTCGTTTTTTTCTTCTTCTCCTTTCTTCTTCGTGAGGTTGTTGTTGAATGGAAAGATTTTCGAACGTTTGATCAAAATATTGATCAAAACATTGATCAAAAATTTCATCATCTACTTCTTCTAAATTGTTGTGAGAAGAAGATGCCATATAAGATGACTTTGTGGATAAAAAAGATGAGAGGTTGTGAAGAGTAGATGACTCGGAGAAAATAAGAAGAATAGATGAGAGGTTGTGAATGAGAATGTGAAGGTGATGAGGGATGAGTGTGTGATGAGTTTAAATAGAATGCCAAAATAATAGAAAGTTGAACTCGTGACACAATAATACAAATGAAACAAGGGCCCATGATTTATTCTGTGACATATAGCTTACACAATAATACAAATGAACAAGGGTCCGTGACAAACCACTGATGACATATAGCTTACAGCTACTCTGTGATTCTTACACAATAATACAAAACTTTATTGTAGACAGAAGAATACAACAAGGGTCCGTGACTGATGAGTGAGCAGTGCTTCTTCCACTCTTGTTTGACCTGAAAAATAACATGACAATCTCATGAGATCACAAGACAACAGAGAACAAGATAACACAATACACAAAAAGATAAAAACATCACACGACTTGAAATTAAGACCATCGAATCTTGTTCTTATAACAAAAAGATAAAGAACACAAGAACATGACAACACAAACTAAAAATAAACATTACAACAGAGAACATGAAAAATTAACGAGTCGAGAATCTTATTCTTAGACAGCCTATCTTTCATGGCCAAATCTTGCTTCTTGATATTCCACATGGTTTGAAAATCATTCAGCGCCTTCCCATCTGATACAAAATCCTTCTTCCCATGCCCCTTTGACGCCTTCACACCCGCTGGACGACTGCTTCCGTGCTCATCTTCTACAGCAGTGGCTTCAGTTGGCGGCTGAGCACTGCCATCACACTTCCTCCTTTTAGTACTTCCTTCGGTTTTAGAAGAAGAAAGGTCACACCATTTCTGGTCATTCCTTAGCTCCTTCCAAGCATGTTCTAATGTGAATTTTTTGTTGTAGTTGTTGTAGAAGATCTCATGAGCGTGCTTGAGAACATCAATCTCATTTTGGCCGCTTGTCTTCTCTCTACTTGCAGCCTCATACGACCCACAAAACTTGTTCACATGGTCGTTGATCTTCTGCCAACGGTTCTTGCAATGATTGGGCTCTCTTTTTTCAGATGCTGCAATCTTGGGGCTTGCCGCAAAATATGCAGCAATCCTTCTCCAAAACGCATCAGCCCTCTGTTCATTTGCTACAACTGGGTCTTTACTTGTGTTAAGCCACACACTGATGAGTACAGAATCATCACTAGGCTTCCACGTCCTCCTTTCCCTACGCTCTTCAACATGATCTTCACTTGGGATGGGAGGAAAACCAAAGATAGTTTCCTGCTGACTGTTGAGAAGGTCAACAAAGTTTGACGTTGGACCAAATGAATAGGAATCCATTTCAGAAGAGAAGTCAGAAAGAAAGTGTTTTATAGAAGTTAGAAAGAAAGTGTTTTACAGAAGAGAAGAGCAGAAGAAAGTGTTTTATAGAAGAGAAGCCGGAAGACATTCATAGCACCCAACCATAATCTCTTTATTACTAAACCTTTCTCATCTATTTATTACTAAACTCAACCATAATCTCTTTATTACTAAACATTTCTCATCTATTTATTACTAAACCCAACCATAATCTATTTACTACTATAAACATTTATCACAAACATCAATCTCAAACAATCGACCCAATCCTATTTATCACACTATTAATTTATGTAAAAGACCAAAGATATACGTTTTACCTTTTGCAGTAGCCAAATCCTCTTCTTAGACGAGACATATAGCTAACACATTTAGAGCACTTCAACATTGATTTCTATCTAACCTTTCTCATCTATTTATTACTTAACCCAAACATTCATTACTAAACCCAACCAAGGCTTCAATTTAGACAAGAAACACAATCAATTCATTTCAGAAACACAATCAATTCATTTCAAAGCACTATCAACTGAGGCTTCAAGTTATGACACATTCAATTAATGACACTTTCAATTCATTTCAGAACACAATTCATTTCAGAACACAATCGACCCAAAGCTATTGAATCACACTTTAAATTTTTGTAAAAGACCAAAGATATACATTTTACCTTTTTCCAGAAGCCAAATCCTCCTCTTAGACGAACATGGATGTCTCATGATCCCTACAGCTTAACACACAAATAAAATAACCAAATCAAAATGGATCAGATCATATGAAGCCAACAAATTGAAAAAAAAATAAAGAAAGAGGACATTCTAAGCTTAACCTTTCGATTTGACCGAGCATCAATGATCGCCGTTTTGAGTTTTACGCTTTGATCCCTTATGTTGCTTCTTCTGCACGTAACCTGCAACAAACCAACACACATGATTAAATTTTTAACTACAGATCACAGAGAGTAATTAAGACTATCGTCTTCGTCTATAGAGGCTTCTTCATCATCGTTCAAATCAACTACCTCCACAGCTCCATTGTCATTCTCTAAAGCTTCCAATCGAGCTATGGCAGCCTATAAATTAACCATTAGAAAGACAATTGAAGTTTTATTTTTTTTAGAAATCAAACAACACACCTTCGTTCGATTGTCAGTGCTTGTAAGAGCCACCGCCATCTGAGACCCTCGGACAGAGACGTCGCCGCTTCTCTGTTTCAAGGTGAGCCGTCGAGAGAGAGACTGACGTTTTTCACCGTCGAGGAAAGTGACCGGCAGAGACGGCGAGAGATTCATCTTCAGCCTCATATCAAGAAACAGAGCCGGAGTCGTCGATGACAGCTACAGAGATCCGGTGACCCCGATCGATCCGAGCTCAAGAAAAACAAGCGGAGACGACGAGGAGAAGAGAAGGGAGAGAGACAAGAGAAGTGTGTTTTCGTTGAAAGAGAAACAGATAATTGATGAAAATGCCACACGTGTCCCACAAGCACCAACGCTTCTTGGGCCTAAATTAGCATCGAAGCTTCACATTAAACCTAATTTTCATTTATTTTAAATCATAATAATACTAACAACCTCACTTAAGCAACTCCGTTAATGATGCTCTAAGTAGCTTGTTCAAAGAAAACCAATCGCAAAACCCTTAATCGAGGGCACTGGTTAGAACTGGTTTAGAAGTTCGCCACTCCACTCAAACCAGTAAAATCTTCGGTTCTCAGAGTCCAAACCAAAGTATTTAAACATTTCCTTATGAATCAATGAGGTTTTTCGGTTTAGTAGGCAGTACTGGTATTTCAAACCAACCCGGACCGGACCAGACCGGAATCTGAACATTTTCGTTCATGCCATCGCTGGCGAAGGCGATCTGACCAAAACTAAAGTTTTTCGATTTCATCGTCTCTCTCTCTTCTCCATTTCGTGATTCCCCGAACCCTCCTCCCTCCTCTTCTTCCATCGAAGTGCCGTCATGGTGCTTCCGCTCCTCCGTCACGCAGCGATCGCCCGCACTTCTTCACTTCTCAGAGCTCGTCTCCTCGCTCCTGTCTCCGGATTCCATACTCGGTACGCGTCATCTCTCTCTGTCTCTCTCGATGTTTGCTTCATCCATTTGCGATCATTGGCGAGACCTGGTCTCTTATGTTCGATTTCGTTTACCTTTTCGGCAATCCTCCAATTGACTTTTTAGATTTCTTATTGCGTATTGTATAGTGATGTTCAAGAGCTTTGTTTTGGCCAAGAACAATTATATGTATAATATATCTTTGTTGGAATCGAATTGGGATTACGAGTTTTATCTTCTGTTGTGATTTCTTTAGCTTTCCAATACATTTGACCATGAACTCTCTGATTCAGTTTCTCTAATGGACTATACCACTTGGACGACAAGAATAGTAGCAGTCATGGTGCCAGGTATGTGTTTGCTTCATACCACAAAATTCTTGGTAACTTGTGATGAGTCCAGGAAAATTGTTTTGTTGTATAATTAACACTGATGTTAAGAACGGCATGGCCAGTATATTCCAGTATCTATCCCTTTTTAGGTTTAGTTCTATCATGTACATTTTCATTTTAGTTAGACGAGGTGTTTGAGTTTGTCTATACAATGATGGTCTCTCGAGGAAATTGGGGACACGCTTTTGTTCATGTAGACACTAGGGCAATCTTAGGCATTCAAAGTTTTAAGATTTTATTTAGACAGAAATTAAAGTGGTTATGTAATTCCGTTCGTATTTGTTATTCACAGTCCACTAAATATATCCGTAATCTACTGATCCGTTCTTGTGACAAAAAAAAAAAATTTGGGGGGCGGGGGGAATAAATGTTTGTCCTTCTATGGTTTTGTCTGTTCTGTATTTTCAGATCTGCCTCGAGAGATATGATTACAAGAATGGAAAATAGTCATCCAAACTCCATTGTAAGCCTTACAGTTAATACTCTTTTCTTTATCTTCTCATTTTCATCTATTCCTGTTTCTCACATACTTTATTTTTCATTTTCTTCTAGCTGCGTTTTGGCATGCAAAACTTTTCATCATCAGGTATTCATATATTGTTACGTGATATAATGGAATAAAGATCTTCATCAATTAGTCTACAAAGGTTTCCACAATTGAATTACTAAACCAGTTGGTATACAGGGCTTTCATATGATAAATTAACCTACAGATAATTGTCTACTTGTTTTAGCCAAAAAATATCTTTTATTGTAAGAAAAATGTTGGTTGAGGCAGATGCAAAAACTGCCCATAAGACTCTATCTCTGCTGTTTGTGCTTCCATCTTACATTATGTAGCGACAGAAGATGCAATTGAGCATACAAGCTTGTTCCTTTAATTTAATTTGTTTTTGGGTTGTAGGACCTGTACCACAGACAGTTCTTACAATGCCAGCCTTGTCTCCTACAATGGTTAGGAAATTGGACTTCAAAAAATGTATGGCTTCCCTGCGAGAAGTCATTGTGTTAATTCTTTTTTTGGGCTTTTGCAGAGTCATGGTAATATTGCCAAATGGTTGAAGAAAGAAGGTGACAAGGTGGGGGTTTTATTGTTTTTGGTTGACAAAAATTCAGGCGACGGTACAGAACGTGGAGTTTCTCAGTAACTGGTTTGAATTTTGGTTCTTCCTGACAGGTAGAGGTGGGCGATGTACTATGTGAGATAGAGACAGACAAAGCCACTGTAGAACTTGAGAGTCAAGAAGAAGGGTAATTCTGAAAAGCCGGTTCATAGTTTCGTGTGTTTTAATTTCTGTTTTTCTATTCCTCACCTCGATATTTCAAATATCTGCTTCATCATAAGTATATGCAATTCTCAATTGGCTTACAATGAGGCATGGTTCTGTAGATTTCTGGCCAAGATTATAGTAACTGAAGGATCAAAGGATATTCCCATTAATGCACCGATTGCAATAATGGTAAGTACCATGGCTGTCTTATTCATCTAAAAAAAACAAGTATGATTTCGCAACAGGTGATGCAGTCATTGACGTATGCTCATTAGTAGTTCCTTTTTCTTTAACTAGCCTGCTCTTGGCCTCTTCGTTTTTGTTATGCTCCCTGGGTTTGCATCCTGAAAGACTCTACAATTCATATAAATCTTTAATGTTGCTTTATCAATGTTTATTTTGGGAAAAGGTGACCAGTATCCAATCTTCGTACTGTTAGTTCTTCTATATTAGCTTATACAAAAACTGAGTTCTCATGATCTCATCTCATGTCCCATAGATGATATGTCGTGCTTTTAGTTAGCATATTGCTACATAATTTGATGGATAAATAAGTTATTCGTAATCTTATATAATGGTAATGAAGGTTGAGGAGGAAGATGACATTCTAAACGTTGCTGCTACCGTAGATGATGGACAAGTTGGTAAAGAGGAAACATCAGCTCATCAAGAGATCAAACCTGAAGAAAACACACAACAAAAAGGTTCAATTCAGCCTGATGCATCAGATCTTCCCCCACATGTTGTCTTAGAAATGCCAGCACTTTCTCCCACAATGGTATGATATTTAACACATTTTTGCTAGCTTAATTTGGATGAGAATCCACCTCTCATATCCTGAGACCCTAAATCATTTATTTGCTTATTGATGTGCAGAACCAAGGTAACATTGCCAAATGGTGGAAAAAAGAGGGTGACAAGGTTAGTTTATGGTGACCAAAACTGAAGAGTAAATTGTCATTGTACTTTACCACAAGTAATGCGTTTGCATGTATTGATTTTTTTTTCTCATTTCCTGGTCAACAGATTGAAGTAGGTAATGTCATAGGTGAGATCGAGACTGACAAAGCCACACTGGAATTTGAATGCCTTGAAGAAGGGTATACTAAACTTCTTGTCGCCTTATTCCTATAAGCAATCACTTGGCGCACAAACAATATCGCCTTTTCTAGGCATCTTGGTGATGTTCATTTTATAGCATTCATAATCTGTGAATATTGCCATTTTTGTGGTTTTAAGTGAGAAATAATGTTGATTGCAAAAAGTAGGTCAGATCTTGTTTAACTGTTCTCCCTGAACTGGTAATCCTATGAGCATGTGCTTCCACCATAAAAGAAGACTTACCTGAACTACTGCATTCATATTCTAATGAATGACCTTATCTTAATAAATTTTATAACTTGATGAATGAATTTTGGTGTAGGTACTTGGCTAAGATTCTAGTTCCTGAAGGTTCCAAGGATGTTGCTGTTGGAAAGCCTATTGCACTTATAGTAAGTCCTTTAGGTCGGAAGTACATTGACTGATTTTCTATGCCAGAAAGCTGTTTTAGTACTGGAATATTGATTCATATGTTTTAATAGCCTTTATGTAATGTGTATAATGTCTACACGCCCTTATAGCCTCTATGTAGCCAATTTTTTTTACTATAGTTAGCGCTCTTCTAGTTCCATGCCACGATATGTGTTCTCTGGAGTAAAAGTTATGCTTGCTCACGAAATCTTTGAAATTACAATTTCTTACTGATTGAGGAATATTAAAGATTAATTCTTCTTCTGTGTAGGTTGAAGATGCTGAAAGTATTGAAGCCATCAAGTCTTCTTCCACAGGTGGTTCTAAGGTTGAGACAGAAAAACAAGCCCCTCCAAGTGTTGTAGATAAATCCGGAGGGAAGAAAGCAGGCTTCACAAAGATAAGTCCTGCAGCAAAGCTATTGATTTTAGAACATGGATTGGAGGCATCATCAATTGAGGCCTCGGGTCCCTTCGGTACATTACTGAAATCAGACGTTGCTGCCGCAATCGCTTCTGGAAAGGCATCTAAAAAATCAGTGTCTACAGAGAAGAAACAGCCGTCAAAGGAGAACCTAACTAAATCCTCTTCCGTATCGCGGCCTGAATCAAAGTCTTCTGTGACACCGTCAGATGATTATGAAGATTTTCCCAATAGTCAAATTCGAAAGGTAATTAACATTAATTTCTCTCTTTGTTGATAATAATTAAAGGTTTCCTGCAATGCAGTCCTTGTGGAAGCAAGTTGATAAAGTTGTTTTGACTTCATTGTACAATATGCTGGCTTTTTTCAAAAGTTTCTATGGCATTTTAAAGAAATTTAGAGAAGCTGCCATTAAAAAAGGCCAGATTTACATGTTTCAAGTGTTTTGATGCGGAGGGTTTAACTGAACTAACAACCTAATGTATGCTGTTGTGAGTTGATAAATACGTAGTGAAGGTTGACCTTAAGTTATATGGCTGATTACCTTGGAATGGTTCATTTGACACAGCCATGGAATTGCACAAGGATAAGTTGCAAAAACTTTTGGTTGCAACTCCCTTGATCTGTATTCTTTTAGATGATGGCTATATCAATGGGTGTTAGTAGCTTTTTTTCTAGCTACAATACTGATAGTGGATGGAATATGTTCCATCACTGAAGGGGAACATACCTTCAGCATTGAAGTTTGCTACTCGGATCATAATGATATCCTGACTTCTCTTTGACTTTTCCCTGCTGACAGATTATAGCTAAACGTTTATTGGAATCAAAACAGAAGATACCCCATTTGTATTTATCATCAGGTTGGTATTTCACAAACTTTGTATTTTCTTTGTGTATTTTATTTGCTGTTTAAGCATCTGTCTGTGCCTCTGCAGATGTTGTATTGGATCCTCTTCTTGCATTTAGAAAAGAGCTTCAAGGTTCGTCGACTGCTCCTTATCCTCTTTTTTTTTGTGTGTGTGGACAACTTGAGATGCTCAGATTGAATTGTGGTTTCATGAACTGCAGAAAACCATGGTGTTAAAGTGTCGGTCAATGACATAGTTATTAAAGCAGTGGCAGTCGCACTGAGGAATGTACGACAAGCTAATGGTAAGAAATTATTTCTCCTTGTAAATGATGCTATTACAAGTAATGAAATCATGGTTTATTCCCAATCCTATTGATGAGTTATTAAGGCAATGCGGGATCGATGTCGGAGTAATAATTGCAATGTTGCCTCCGCTGAGAATATATTTTTCTAATTCGGTTTAGTTGTTACGAGTAGGATATTTTCCACTTTGAGTTTAATGTAATGGTCTACGGAGTGCAATCATTTAGTTGGCATCCTTCCTTGTGCTTGCTTAAACCTTCTTTTTGGTTGTTTAAATTACTTTGTCTTCATGTCTGACAGCTTTCTGGGATGCTGAGAAAGGAGAAATTGTTATGTGTAAGGATGTTGACATATCAATTGCAGTTGCAACTGAGAAGGTACGCTCTTGTGTTGGCTTTTCAGAATACTGAAATAGTTAAATCCTTTCTCATATTGGCATGTGTTGCAGGGATTAATGACTCCAATTATCAGGAATGCAGACCAGAAATCTATTTCTGCTATTTCTTTAGAGGTAACGTATTTTTCTCTGAATTTAATGAGTATGCCAAGCTATAGAGCACACTTGTTTGATCAGTTCTTACCATGTGTCATCTGCTGATTTTCTTAAATGATTTGTGGAGCAGGTTAAGGAGCTGGCACAAAAGGCAAGATCTGGAAAGCTTGCTCCTCATGAGTTTCAAGGAGGGACATTCAGGTATTATCGTACTTAAGTTCTTATAGCATCGTCTTGAACTATCTGAAACTTTCCCTACTTATTGAGAAAACCATCCCTTATCGTATTTACAGCATTTCAAATCTCGGAATGTATCCTGTGGACCAATTCTGCGCAATCATTAACCCCCCTCAGGTAACGATGCACCCTTATTTATATGGAAGAGTAAGTTTTTGTTTGTTTATGACTTTTGTCGTGATTAAACTCATCAGCGTAAATTCTTTGGCAGTCTGGAATTCTAGCAGTTGGTAGAGGAAATAAGGTCGTGGAGGCAGTTATTGGAATAGATGGTGAGACAGATAGTAACATCCTTTTCGGTTTCCCGGGTTGCTATTTTGATTCGTTGATGACAAGTTTTTTGTCATTGTTTCAGGAACTGAGAGGCCTTCCGTCGTAACGAAAATGAATGTGACGCTATCCGCTGATCATCGGATCTTTGATGGACAAGTTGGAGGTAATCGAGAGTACACTTTTGCATTCAGTAGTTTCTTCACTGTCTGTTCTCCTTTGTTACTCATTGCTTTTTATGATACTGGTTTTGTTTCAGCTTCGTTTCTGTCTGAACTGCGTTCAAACTTTGAGGATGTTCGAAGACTTCTCCTTTGAGAAAGGTTCAGCTGTTGATCAAATGAACCCTTGGATGATTACTACATAATAAACCTTGGACCCACGTGCACATCCAGAACCATAACTGTTGGTTAACAGCACAAGCTCTGAACCACTTTCATTTTTTTCCATTTGGTTTTCGACTACCATAAAATTTGATTTTTGTTTTACAATTCTTTCTCATAAATTCCTATCTTCCTGAGGTATTTTTGTTTCCCAAGTTTGAAAAATAAATAATTTCAACGGTCAATAACACCACGACATGTGAAGTGATTTAAGTCTTTACCAATTTGACGCTGCTTTTTTTAGAAGACTGGGATTCCATCAAGATTCAATAAACTTAACATATTGATATGTTTGTTTCTCTACTCCATGATTTGAACAAGAAACGAGCAAAGAAACACACAGTGGTACAGTTAAATTCAATCGGAATCAGAGTCATGCCCCCTCTTTCTATCCTTCTCTTCTTTCTTGTGCTTCTTCCTGTCATCTGGATCACTAGTGTGTTGCTTTTCATCATGCCTCTCACGTTCTTCACGCCTTTCATGTTTATGACGTCTTTGATGTCTCCCTTCCCTTTCTCTCCTTGCAGGTTTCCTTTCCTCATGCATATCATTCTTTTGGTTCCTCTTACTATCTTCCAGTCCATCTTCAACAGTTTTGGTCCCTGAAGTATTTGCTGGTAAACGTATCTTCTGTCTGAGAGGATGTAAGGGTGCTTGGATCTTCCCATGTTCGTGGTGCCCTGCATAGAGTTGCAAATAGAAATGTGAGAAAACATCAATGGATTTAGAGGAAAAAAGAAAGCAGAGATAGTGACACAGAGAAAAGAACATATACTTTGCATAGCCAAGGCCGTGAACCCACACAGCATCAGCGTTCCCTGCACCTAAATCCTCTGCTGTTGAAACCCTCTTCACAAGTTCAGTAAACTCTTGCTTGTCAAGGCGATTGCCTTGTGGTCTTGTAGAGGACTTTGGTGCCAAAAGCAGAGCCTCCCTCCCTCATGGCTTTGAATCTCCTCTTTCGTTGCATCCGTGTTGGGACCCTCTTGCTTTTTATCTCTAGCATACCAGTGAAGATCTTTACCTATTCAGTCTTCGTCCATGTGTAGAAATGGAATATCAGTCAAGATTTCTACACTGAAGATTAATTTACAAAAGTTTAATAGCTAGAAAGGAGAAGAAATCATGAATAATTAGAATGAAACTTACGATCTCGACCACCGCGAACACCCCCCCTTGTCAGATGATACATTGGCCATAGACTCATGGGCATGAAGATTAGTCATATTGCACCCAAGACACTGAATGTTTTGCCCATTTTAGTTATAGCAAAAGTACCTAAAACATCTTATTTTTCATTCTATGTACTCAAGAGTCTTCTTGAGTTTCTTCAACTTCTGTAAAGACTATTAGTTTTTCAAGAGATGTTTTCCCTTATTCCCTTGTAATCTAGATACAAACATTAACAGAGAAAATTTGATCTAATACAACCGTTTTAAAGACCATTGTCCTATAAATTAGAAAGCTATGACTCACATACATCACTTTTGCCTATCATTTACAGTATTTTTACAGTCTGCCAAATTCACACAAGCTGGTATATTCTACAAACATTGTACACAACAACAAACATTCCAACAGTGGTGTTGCGGCTTTAATCACAAGCATCCAAAAGAATCATACTTGCCTAAATAAGCTATCACTTGAACCACCAGTAGGAGGCAGCCCAACCGCACGTGTGTAATAAGGAGTCGAATACATCTCTCTACTACGGAGAACTGAATCGGGATACAAGCTTGGAGGAGGTGACATTGGAGTATATATACTTACTTGTCTTTCTAACTTGAAGCTAGTAGAGGCTAGTTGGTTACCTTCACCAGAGATGACACTGCCTGAAACCCTTGGCGTGCCTTTATAGACTCTGGATTCTTGAGTATCCACAACTGGTTGACCTTCTGCCCTGAAGCCTGTCCATAGTTTTGGTCCACCAACGTATGGGGTGGTCAAAGGCCTCTCTGTGTCTAGTAATTGGCTTTGGAAGCCAGAATCTAGGAGGTTTTTTGGGGATGTTAATGTTTTGGTGAAAAGCTGATCTCCAGGTAACAAAGGAATGTCTCTCTCAGGTATATGGTTAACAAGAGCTTTCTGAGAACTGGAGGCTAGAAAGCTGTTCTTCGTTGATGCATCAGGTGAAAAATCAGTGGGTACTCGGAGAAGTCCAGCACAGCCAACGGGAAACTCTACCATGGACCCGATGTTGGAAGCAGGGAGAGATGGTTTGGTACCAAATGCTGGCTCTATAGGTAGTGCGTATGTGTTCATATATGAACCTGGCGTTGAAGTATATGAGCTCTCAGAAAGATACTCAGTTTTTCTGATATGTAAGCTATTGACCTTCTCTTGCAGAGACAGCTTAGCTTGCTTTAGCGCAGAGAGGACACTATCAGAGGCATCAGAGTTTTCCTTTGCCACTGGAACTAAGGGATAATCTACTTTCTGGATGGTAGTGACATTACGGCACAAGGAACCACCTCTAGAGTTTGGTCTTGATACAGGAGGTGCCCGAATCGTTGATGAAGATTGCTCAGAGATCCTTTTAAAGCTCTGTGGATGGGAAGACTCACTTGCAGGACTCTCATATATATGTTCACCGTTGTCTCCAGAAGGAGAAGCATCTTGTTCCACAGATTTGGAACCGCAACTTTTGCAGCACTTATCAGGTGAGGTTACTGAATTATCATGCGAACCATGTGACAAAGTTTCAAGGTCAACTTCATTGGCCATAGACTTTGTATCACAGAGTGAGTGTACTAGTGTGGAACCTTGAATCTGAGTTTGTGCCTTTTCTCCATTACTTTCATCCGTCACATCTGAATGGTTTCCTACGTCACATAAATCCTGCAACATTGGAGAAATGAAAACATAATATAATCACAACTAATGAAAGATAAGATCCCTTAAAACTTTGCAGAGGCCAAAGCCTAAGACATAGGGGCATACCAGGGCAGATGATTTATTCTCTGTAAAATTTTTCTCCCACTGTTTCTGAGTCTCTTCCATATCTTCATAAGATCCGACAACTTGTGCACGTTTTCTTAACGCTTTCTCCAAGTTGATGTCCATACGGTCTCCCTTCTCTAAAACATTTGAACATGACAACTTCTGCAAGCTTTCTTCTCCCTTCATAACAGTAACATCAACCTTAGTTGTGGATGCTTCTTCACTCGCTGTAAGAAGCACTTCAGTGCGAGCTCCTTTTTCTTGAAGACCAACAACTTTATCTCCATCTCTCTTGTGATCTTCAGATACAGTTCTGGAAATTTAAGAAACGTTGGTTGTTTTAGTACACAAACAATAGCCATTCCATATATAACAAACAGACCTTGACTCGCTGCGTTTTATTTGGCGACAAGATCTTCCTTGACGGTGTCTTGGGCCTCTTGGCGAGGAAAAGTAAGCAGACACGAAGCCTCTCTGTCTCCTATTACGAGACTCCTTGTTCTTGTCGGAAGAACCAGCTTCTCTCCTGCGTCCTTTCCATGACAGACTTTTGACAGACACTATAAAAAGAAATAAATCTTTCAACACTAGAGACTTTCCTAAGCTGAGATGATGGAAACTGCTTACTTGACTTGGTCGTCTGAGAGTAGCTTTCTTGATCAGAGCTTGAATCATAAGCATCATCATCATGAAACCCGTTTGCTTCAAGGATGGCAAGGACATCAGCAGTAGCCTGCTCAGCCTTCTTTCTCTGTAAAGACACAATCTTTAGCTGTTTCTCCAGCTCTGCTACCTAAAGATCACAACATGACGAAGACATAAGGCTAATGAATGAATCAAACAGCAAAAAGTTACGAACTTTATCAGAGAGGCCATCAAGCTTAGCTCTTGCGCTCCTGGAAACAGCTCTTTCAGCAAGTAAACGTGCACGGAGAAACTCAATGGTCATTGAAGTATGATCTTCTTGTGCGTCTGAATCATTACACCTAATCAAATGCAATAGATTCAAGTCAACATGGTTGTTGAGAAACTCTATGGAAGCGGTAAGTAAAGAAGTAAGGGAGACAGAGACATACCGATGATCGAAGTTGTCGTGATGAGCCATCACCAACCAAGAAGATTCAAAGATCTGCTGCTGATGGATTCCAAGGTTTTGTCTGAAGATTGTTTTATGCCTGCGTAGAGCTTCCGGTGAGAAGCCGTCTGCTTAAAAAAATGAACTTCACAAGTCAATAGGGAAAATAGCATAAAAAACTTTAAAAGTGGCACTCAGTGACATTTTAAACATTGAACTTTTTCGACTATAGCTTTAAACCTCCAAAGTGGCAATTGTATCATAATAAACTTTCAACTTGGCTAACTTGTACATCAAGCAAAAAGTTAACCTGTGAAACAGGTAAACCTGATGATGTGTCAGTTTTTTCGAAAATAATTATTATTTAATTAATAAAATAAACAAAAATTAAATAAAAATCAGAAAATTAAATAAAAAATCAGATAACTAAAATTAAAAATCAGAAAAAATATATAAATATTATAAAATGAATTAAAAATCATAAAATTAAAAAATATATTTTAAAAAACAAAAAAAAATATAGAAAATTAGAAAAATAGAAAATTAAACAAAAAATCACAAAATTAAAAATTAAAAAAATCATAATATTCTCTTTTAAATTACAATTTTTTTTTAAATATATCATCTTTGACAATAACAATTCAAACATATCAGTGATGACGATGGTGGTTTCTCATATAATCATTATCATTGACGTTTTTGACATATTCATAACGATAGTTTCATCGTTGACCTATCTCTAACAATAGTTTCATCTTTGACATATCTACTTTTTAAATGATGATTATGAAAACATCGTTTTAATGATGATGTCGGAAACTACCGTTAGAGATATGTCAAAAACGTCATTGTTAATGGTTATATGAGAAACCACCATCATCATCAGTGATATGTTTGAAATTGTTATTGTCAACTATTTGAAACAATAGATAGGTCAACGATGATGATGTTTATCACTTAAAAAGTAGATATGTCAAAGATGAAACTATCGTTAGAGATATGTTAACGATGAAATTATCGTTAGGAATATGTTAAAAACGTCATTGATAATGATTATGTGAGAAACCACCATCGTCATCACTGATATGTTTGAAATTGTTATTGTCAAAGATGATATATTTTAAAAAATTCTTGTAATTTAAAAGAGAATATTATGATTTTTTAATTTTTAATTTAGTGATTTTTTGTTTAATTTTTTTATTTTTCTAATTTTCTTATTTTAATGTAATTTTTTTTTTTGATTTTTTGAAATATTTTAAAATTTTATGATTTTCTAATTTATTTTATAATATTTATTTTTTTTTTGATTTTTTATTTTACTTATCTGATTTTTTATTTAATTTTCTGATTTTTATTTAATTTTGTTTATTTTATTAATTAAATAATTATTATTTTCGAAAAACACTGACACATCATCAGGTTTACCTGTTTTACAGGTCAACTTTTTGCTTGATGTACAAGTTAGCCAAGTTGAAGGTTTATTGTGATACAATTGCCACTTTGGAGGTTTAAAGTGATAGTCAAAAAAGTTTAAGGTTTAAAGTGTCAGTGAGTGCCACTTTGAAAGTTTTTTTATGCGATTTTCAACTTCACAAGTCAATATATGAGAGCTTTTATTAGTATTAAAGTATTTATCGCTGTTCTCATTGGTTCAAAGTGATAAACATATTAAATAGAGATAATCATAGTAATTTATTAGCACTAACTTCTATTTAATACTTTGCTAATGTGAGTTTATGAGGTTACTATTGGAAAGGATCAATTTTTATTTTATTTTTGTAATCTAATTCTCATGTAGATATAGTGTGACGGCAAGAGGAGCTTGTTGTATCAAATCGATTTAAGTAATAATCTGAAAACAACTTTATGCCTTATTATATATCCTATAAGACTTGTTCTGCAGCAGTAACAGTTCTCAACACAGTGAACTGATATTACTTTTAAGGTTTACATGTCATAGATTTGGGTGACAATAGGTCTTGTTTTTGTGTGTTTCTGACTGTGGTAATTATGGTTATAAGGCTTATTCTCCAACAAAGCAATGCAATGACCTGATGAATGGTCAAAGGACGCAGAGACAAGTATACGAAATGAAGTTATCTGCATCATTTTCTGTTGCTTGAGCTCTTCTGTCATGTAGCTCATCTTGTTATTTATAAACACTGTTTACCCTTTCCTCTTCTATCATGTCTTTCATGTGCAGGGTTTGCAGATAAATCATCTGCGAAGGATGCCTCTTGATGTCACTAACATGTGCCGTTCACCTAGTCCTGTGATTTGGTGACTGATAACATCTCAATGGAGCGATTTGCCTGTTTGCTCAATGAGATGCTTGGTGCTGTTGATTTGACTTGCTTTTAGTTTCCAGCAATTTCATGTTAAAGTAAATTTATTAAACTTTCTAAGTCTATTACAAAAAAAAAAACTAACGTGCCAATGAATTAGTTTTGCCTATGACTCTATGTAAAGGGATACAGGGGGTAACGTATAGTCTTATAGTCCAGCCACCGACTAATAATTAACGTGCAATCCACTTGTTCTTCTTAATCTTTTTTTTTTTGCTTACGCCCCATCACCTAATCCTACCCCTAAACTCTCGGCCAAAAAAATACGAATAGGCTATCGAAGCCCGAGTTCTTCTTAATCTTTTGAAAAGATGATTTTACTATCCATGTAAAAAAGATAAAAGTGGTAACGATAACAGTGTGATAAATACACAAATTAATATATATTTTACTTGTTATAAACTGTCGGATAAACAATTTATTAAAGTATTTTATGATTAATCTAAGCAGGTAATATCTTTACTAAAAAGCCACAAATATTTTAAGATAAATCTGAACAAATTTTCTATGATATACAAACTATACACCACATATATATATATATATATATATATATATATATTAATTAAAAAATTGGAAACCGAAACAAAAGTTTTATTATTCAACCGGCTGTGGATTCTGGTTTGTTATGTCGTAATCATGCATCATGTGATAAAATAGAGATCAATATGGTAAATTATAATGCTATGGGATAAATAAATTAGACGTGCATAATGCATATAGCAAAAATAAACATCTGATGCACTGAAAAACAAATATTAGTTCGTTAGTCAAAGGGACAAACAGAAACAAACCCCAATAAAAAAAAAGAAATGCTTAGAAACTTATATGTATGGTTAATACAAGAAATAGATAGAATATTCCAGCTATGGTATGAAGAAAAGGTCTTATTAAATATATAACCTGTTGTCACGGGCACTGTTTCATTCCTCTGGACCGCTTCTTCTTCTTCTTCAAGATCTGTTCCTTCTTTTCCTCTAACCAGATTTTTTTTTTGTAACCCCTTAGATACATAGTTA
The DNA here is from genome assembly GCA_905132765.1 of Moricandia arvensis. Lineage (NCBI taxonomy): Eukaryota > Viridiplantae > Streptophyta > Magnoliopsida > Brassicales > Brassicaceae > Moricandia > Moricandia arvensis. The sequence continues at coordinate 52,477 of CAJHQP010002462.1, forward strand.
CATAGATCACTCCACTTCCATTCAACTTTCTTGTCTCAATCAAAAAAAAAAAGAACTCTTATTCTCTACTGTTTGGTCGATCTAAGACATTTTTGTAAAGTTTAGTTTTGTTTTTTCATTGTTGCTAGTCCCCAAGTGTATGTAATAAGGTACGCGTGTGTACTACGCAGTTACATATGTCTACCGTCTATGTGTTTCCGTGTCTTTAATTCATTACTGAAACTGAAACTGAAACCTTCTTTTCTTCCTCAGATTCTGCGTTTGAAACTTCACTGAAACGTTTTGTTTTTGTTGTCCTTACCAAAAAAAAAACTCTGCTGCTCTGTCACTCTTCAAGAAAGATCCCAACTTGATTCATAATCTGTGAGTATATACATTCTTGTTAATGCTCTGATGTATCAGTTTCCTTTTAGATTCAGGATAGTCTTGAATCTTGGTATCTAATTAAACAAGTCTTGAATGAATTGTCTCTTTGTTTTTGCCTTTGCAGATAATCTGAAAAAAAGGAAAACAAATAAAAAAATGGGTAAGAGTTGGTTTGCTGTTGTGAAGAAGGCCTTCACTCCAAGACCAAAACAAAAGAAAGATGAACAGGTCTTAGTGATTCTTAGACCATAAAGACAAATGCTTGGTTACTATTATGCCTTTACTGACACTGTTAATGGTTTTTGTTATGCTTTCATTAGAAGCCCCATAAGGCCAAGAAGTGGTTTGGTAAGTCCAAGAAGTTAGATGTTACCAATTCTGGTGTAGCTGGTTCATTGCCTAGCAACACTCTTTGTGTTGCCAGAGAGGCGAAACTAAAGGAGATCGAGGAGGAACAGAGCAGACATGCTTACTCTGTGGCTGTTGCAACTGCGGCAGCCGCAGATGCAGCTGTTGCAGCTGCTCAAGCTGCAGCTGAAGTTGTTCGTCTCACTGCATTGTCACGTTTCCCTGGTAAATCAAAGGAAGAGATTGCAGTTATCAAGATTCAGACAGCATTTAGAGGTTACATGGTAATAATATATCATTTATGTTTTCAAGTCTTAGTTAACTACTATAAAGTTTGGTTGGGTAATGGAACTAGTTTGTTACATTTTGGTTATCTTTTTGAAGGCAAGAAGAGCGTTGCGTGCGTTGAGAGGTCTTGTGAGGCTAAAGACTCTAGTCCAAAGGAAAGGTGTAAGACGTCAAGCTACATCAACATTGCAAAGCATGCAAACACTAGCTAGATTACAGTATCAGATTCGTGAGAGGAGGCTACGGTTGTCAGAAGATAAGCAGGCTTGTGCAAGAAAGCTTCAACAAAAACACAACAAAGAGTTTGCTAAGGTAAGTTAAAACCACACAAAGATGTTGATAGTCTTAGTTACACTTTTTTGAAACAATTGTATTGTGTTCTGTGATATAGATTGGAGGAAACTGGGATGATAGCACACTGTCTAGGGAGAGAGTTGAAGCAAACATGTTGAACAAGCAAGTAGCTACAATGAGAAGAGAAAAAGCACTTGCATATGCATATACTCATCAGGTACTAAACTAGTACTCTTTTATCTTACTTTTAGCATCTTTAATGAAACTCAAAAACTGTTGTATATGCAGAATACGTGGAAAGGCTCATCTAGATTAGGTTCTCAAACATTCATGGATCCGAACAACCCGCATTGGGGCTGGAGCTGGCTAGAACGTTGGATGGCTGCAAGACCAAATGAAAACCAGCCAATCACACTCACACCAGACAATGCAGATAAAACCTCTTCTGCTGCCACTAGTATAGCAAGCCGTGCCATGTCTGAGATCATTCCACGAGGCAAAAGGCCTTCACCGAAACGAATCACACCACCAAATAGTCGAAGAATGTCAAGCCCTGGAGTGAGACAAGCCCCAAGTGGTGATGAAGACTCAAAGAGCAGGTTAAGTATCCAATCAGAACAACCTGCAAACCGTAGGCATAGCATTGGTGGGTCATTGCCATCCACTAGAGACGATGAAAGCAGCATTGCTAGTAGTAGTGTCTCTCAGTCAGTTCCAGGGTACATGGCGCTTACACAAGCAGCTAAAGCAAGAGCAAGACTCTCAAACCTTAGTCCTTTGGGGTCAGAGAAGAAGGTGAAAAAGCGGCTTACGTTCTCTGACTCTCCTAATAAGACTGTAAGGCGGTTTTCAGGTCCTCCTAAGCTGGAAAGCAGTGGTAGCAGTAAAAATAAAGATACTACTGTTGCTTAAGCAGGAGACAAGATACTGGTGTTGCTTAAGGAGGAAACTGGATATAGTTTTAGACAAAAGTCTGCAACAGAGGTGAGATCAGAGAAGATTCTGTTGTGTCTTTTTGTCTATAGCAATTGTCTTGATTTTTGTTTTGGAATTTTTCTTTGACTGCTTTAAACTTAACTATTTGTTTTGATTGGTTGTTCATGTAACTTTCCTACTGATAAAAAGAAAAAGAAAAAATATAAGCAAGATTAGTGATTTTCAGTGTAATGTCTCAGTTCCTACTTAGCCATTTGGTGTGAGTCAAGAACAAAAATCAACCTATAAAGTAACAATTACCATTAGGATTTGTAATCTGTTCTAAGAGAGCCAAAGTAATGTAAAACTCTGAACCAGTAATGAAAATTAACTGGCATTTTGTAACTGAATCCTTGAAATCTAAAATCCAAACATTCCATCTGCAACAATATCCGAATAGATTTTGTATAATATTTTAGGTTGTAAGTATTATACAAATTCCAATAAGTACTCAGAACTTAAAATTATATAAGATTTATTTTAATAGAACTTAAAATTAAATTTTATTGATTAATTTTATATTTGTGATATAGATTTTAACACATGTCTTAATTTTAAAAGTATATATTACTGTATGTCAAGGTCATATTAATTAGCAACTTTAAAGAACCAATAATAAAAATTATAATATCCAATATGGATTTTGTACAATATTGTAGGTTATAAGTATTATCCAAATTCAAAATATTATTAAATAAATTATAAAATTTATTCGAAGCTCAGGTATTATTAACTAAAAGTCTAATCCAATCGAAACATATACCAAGTTCCAATTGGGCTTAGGAGGCTGACCCGAACGGAGACCGGAAATCCTAGTTAATTTGGCTGTTTAGAGAAAATGAAATAGTAAAAGGGCTAAATTAAAAACAAACAGAAATGAAAGGGCCTGTAAAGGCTTTTTGGGGATCGATTCTAGGGCTTTCTCCATCATTGGTCGGATCAGACGACGATTACATCTCCTTCCTCCTCTTCGTCATCAGTGTTTGTTCTGGGTGAAATTGAAAAGAGAGCGAGAAAATGAGCGGAGCCGGGAAGAAAATCGCGGATGTGGCGTTCAAAGCGTCGAGGACGATAGATTGGGAAGGGATGGCGAAGGTCCTCGTCACCGATGAGGCTCGAAGAGAGTTCTCTAACCTCCGTCGCGCTTTCGATGAGGTCAACACGCAGCTCCAGACTAAGTTCAGTCAGGTTGATCTTCCCGATTCCCTTTCTCTTGAATCTGTTATGTATTAGAATTTGTAGATCTTCACCATTTCTGATTCGACATTAGTGATCTGGATCAGTTGTGATTCGATTTGATCTGAGATTGTTGTTGGTGAATGGCGACACTCGTTTGTATGTTCTGTTGATAAGATCTATTTCACTGGAGAGACGTATTAATCAGAGGACTCTGTTGCTTATTGTTCATCTGCATTGATAGCGAACTTGTGCCCCTGATCATTGCTTTGGAGCCTCATCTTATTGTTGTTTCACTGAATTGCTATTTATAAAGAAGTCATTCTTGTTGCTATGTATTATTGGTTTGTGGAGTGATTTGTCTTTGTGTTTTATTTGATGAAGGAGCCTGAACCCATTGATTGGGATTTCTACAGAAAGGGTATTGGCTCTGGCATTGTTGACATGTACAAGGAAGCTTACGACAGTACGTTCCTCTCTGCTATATCTTATTGTGTTCTTAAAATTTGGTGCAACTTTTCTAATTATAACGCACATCTTCGAAATGGCTGTCCTACAGTATATGTTATGATACAAATACACCCACCAATTCCTTTCGAGTGTGTGGACTTAGTGATCAAGTGAAATACTTGGATTTGCGTTTGTTTGGCTCTTAAACCTTACTAGTGACTTTCTGAAAGTCTTAAGAGAGATCTGCTCCATATTGAAATTGAATTGTTGGAAGTATGGGGGATATACCAGAGGAAACTTTGAGGGACCTTAAGTTGTGTTTTTGTTTGCTCTTTCTTGTTTGCTGCAGGCATTGAGATTCCTAAGTACGTGGACAATGTTACCCCTGAATACAAGCCAAAGTTTGATGCTTTGGTGAGCTATAGCTTTTAGAAACTCCCCCCCAATGTTTTTGACAAGGGTCTTTTCAGCTAACTTAGTCGTTTCTTTAATTTTTGCCATGTTTCCTTCTCTATATAGTTGGTGGAACTGAAAGAAGCTGAGCAGAAATCGCTCACGGAGTCTGAACGACTAGAGAAAGAAATTGTTGATGTCCAGGAGATAAGCGTAAGTACCCCCGAATAACAAGTTTATCTTCTTACAAAGTTCAATTTGAATGTGCATTTTTATTAACTCAAGATGATTGTGATTTACGATCATCGTCTTTACTTTACGTGTATGTTGGGGTAATCAGAAAAAGCTCAGCACCATGACTGCAGATGAGTACTTTGAGAAGCACCCAGAACTCAAAAAGAAGTTTGATGACGAAATCCGCAACGACTACTGGGGATACTGATCAACATGTTTCTTGTATCTCCATCCTGATGAAACTCTCTTCTCTTTTTCTTTTGATGTGATTTTGTGAGAGTCAATCATAACATAATAAGGACACACTCCATTTACTTGAGCAGTGTTAAGATATTCATTGGAGATCCAATGAGACAATGACGATAAACCCATTTGGTTTTAGTTGTTGTCAATGTCATAAAATTGTTACGTTTTGTTCTGAAGAGTATTATAAGGAAGTTAAAAGATCTTTCATATATACTGTGTCATTGTTGCATGCCCTCTCTTAGTTCATCTCTCAAATTGGTTTGTTGATAGATCTTCCGGTTTATTATTGTATATTAGGTATCAAAAAACCGGTTTACATACAGGTGTTGGTTCATATTTCTCTTTGCTTTCGTTGGCACCCATTGGTCAACTGATACACTTGACAGTGATGAGCCAGTAGAGTATATGAAAAACAACTTTCTATCTTTTTTTGGTTAATTGAATATTTGATACAGAGTTCACGTAGCCACTTGTAAAGTAACACGACACCAATATTGGCTAGCAGTGTGCTTACTAGTAAGTGTTGTAGAAAGACAGAGTCTTGATTGGTCTAGAGAAACAAGATCCACGTGCTGCTCTCCTACCTCCTTTGAACCGAAAGTCAGGTTTTGTCTTTTTGCTAATAACTGTATCAAAGAAGATAGATAGATAAGACCATTTCCCCTTTAAAGTAAAACATGCATCTACCTGTAAAATGCATGTGCCAGATATTAGTTCTTAGATCATGGTCTCATGTCAATCACGTGTCTATGGGCCAAAGGGCGTCCCCAACTCTATATATATCTGATGTTTGCGTGCGTCTCCTCTCCAAGAAAAAAAAAAACACAACAGAGAGCTTCCTGACACTTCAGCACAAGGTGGTAAGTTGTAAACCCTTTTCATGAAACTTTATGGTCCATTAATGGTTCAACAAAAATATATATTCTTTACAGCTCTGCTTCTGAAGCATACAGAAAACAACAGTGGGGAAACAAGATGGAAATGGGAACCTCATCGGGCTTGGTCAAGGCCAAATCTGAGACACTATCAGAAGCTCTCAAGTCTAGTTCACTCGACTTCAGTAATGGTGGCGGCAGTAGCCATGGGAGAAAGCACCATGTGAGAGCATCCTCATCACCGAGTCAAAGTGGCAGCAGCAACTACAGAAGGAACGCACACATTAGGAAGGCCAAGACTCTTGACCTTGGCCGTCTCACTGGTGGTGAGGCTCTTAGCCGAGCCTCTAGTGCTTCCCTTGGACTTTCCTTCTCTTTTACTGGCTTCGCTGTGCCACATGAAGAAGAGATCATTCCTTCAGAGCGATCATGCAGCAACGATGATAACTGTAAGAAAACCGTTAAGCACGGCACCTAATTGTAAGTATTGATGTTAACTCTGTAGTGTATTGAGTTCTCATTCATGTTGCAGTGGAAGATATTGAAACAGCAACCAGTAGTGTGATCAAGCTTCAGGAAGAACCAACATTTCCAATATATCTGAAGGTAAACCATTTCCCCTGATAGATAATTTTATGCGTAACAAGGGAGATTGATCTGTATGATACTATCTATTTGAGTGCAGGCACTGATGGAGATATGTATCTAAATCATCAATACCCAAATGTCCATAGGAATATACTATATATTTTGCTGCCATTGGTTAGTCCAACCTCAGTATTAAGACAAATAACATTATGAATCTTCCTAGATGATATAGAAAACCACTGTTGTATCTCTTATGATGTTCTTTCTATGCACAAGAGTTTTCTCATAAAGAAGAAAGAGTTTACATTCTTGAAAGTAGTTTTATCATCCTCATTTCATTAAGACAGAGCATCATGAATGTTCCTAGACATTGGAAACCTCTGTTTTGCCTTCTTTATTGGTCTAACTTTGGTGCCAAAAATTCAAGCTTAGGAGGTTCTCGGCCTGGTTCTCTGCAACATGTGAAGCAGAGCTTCACGCTGAAAGGTTATGGTTATATAGGTATTGTTATTATGAATAAACCAGAGAGAAATTTAGTCATATTTCTGTTTAAAAATAATAGTAATCTAGCACATTTTGGCATATGGGAACTTTAGCTTGAATATTTTGCTGATCAAGTCAACTCTTGTCATGTGCTTTGCAGTTCATAGACATCACATACAAGGTAACTTGTAAAGGAATGACATCTTCATCAGAAAAGAGCATCCTGAATGGGATTAGTGGTTCAGCCTATCCAGGGGAGCTTCTAGCTCTCATGGGACCTTCTGGAAGTGGCAAAACTACACTACTCAATGTGCTTGGTGGCAGATCTAATCAGCATCACATCGGTGGGTCGGTTAGTTACAATGATAAACCATATTCTAAGCACTTAAAAACCAGGTTGGTATAAGCTTCCAGTTCAGTCTCTAGATGAAATTGTAGATGCATATATCATCAGTACATTTGACATGGCAGGATTGGATTTGTGACTCAAGATGATGTGCTTTTCCCTCACTTAACTGTAAAAGAGACACTAACCTATACAGCTCTTTTACGCCTTCCTAAGACCCTCACAAAGCAGCAGAAAGAGCAAAGAGCTCTCAGTGTTATACAAGAACTTGGCCTGGAAAGGTACATTACCGTCTACTACTATCATCTAAATTTTTTTAACACTTCCCCTTATATACGGTAAAGCTAACAAGGCATGAGAATGGAATCTCATTTTAAAATTTGTAACTGTTGTATTAGATGCCAAGACACAATGATTGGAGGGCCATTTGTGCGTGGTGTCTCAGGTGGGGAGAGGAAAAGGGTCTGTATTGGGAATGAGATCATTACTAACCCTTCACTTCTTTTCCTTGATGAACCCACTTCTAGTTTGGACTCTACTACTGCTCTAAAGATTGTTCAGATGCTACAAACTATAGCAAAGGTAAGAGATATCCACTCTTTACATCTTTAAGTCCTATGGATTTGACCATATCCAAGTTCTTACTTGTTGGCATGCAGGCGGGGAAAACTATTGTAACAACAATCCATCAACCGTCAAGCAGGCTCTTTCTCAGATTTGACAAGCTGGTTGTACTCAGCAGAGGAAGCTTTCTTTATTTTGGTAAAGCATCAGAAGCAATGTCTTACTTCTCTTCCATTGAATGTTCTCCTCTACTCTCCATGAACCCAGCAGAGTTCTTGCTGGACTTAGCGAATGGAAACATGAACGATATCTCCATACCCTCAGCTCTTAAGGAGGAAATGAAGAAGGGAAGTTCTTGCAGCCAGAAAAGATCTTCCAAGCCAACTCCTACACTTGTATATGAGGTGAGAACAAGGATGAGATACTCTCTAACATGTCAATATACCTTTTAGAGCTATATCATATTAACTGTGATCTTAATACGTAAAACACAGTATCTTGAAGAGGCTTACAAGACACAGATTGAAGTCTTGGAAAAGAAGAAACTTATGGCACCAGTTCCTCTTGATGAAGAAGTTAAAGTGATGATAACCTGTCCCAAACGAGAGTGGGGATTAAGCTGGTGGGAACAGTATTGCATACTTTCTTTAAGAGGATTCAAAGAACGGAAGCATGATTACTTCAGCTGGTTGAGAGTCACTCAAGTTCTCTCCACTGCCATCATCTTAGGTTTACTCTGGTGGCAATCAGACATTCAACATCCCAAAGGTCTTCAAGATCAGGTATGAAAACATGTTTATGGTCTAGTAATTAGTCTCTTATATTGAATACTAAACTCTCTCTCTTAATCTCAGGTAGGACTACTCTTCTTCATTGCTGTTTTCTGGGGGTTCTTTCCGGTATTCACAGCGATCTTCACGTTTCCTCAAGAGAGAGCAATGCTGAGCAAGGAACGAGAGTCTAATATGTATAGATTAAGTGCATATTTTGTGGCTAGAACCACAAGCGACCTGCCACTTGACTTGATATTACCTGTGGTTTTCCTGGTAGTTGTATATTTCATGGCAGGATTGAGATTAAGAGCTGAATCTTTTTTCCTAAGTGTGCTCACAGTATTCCTTTGCATCATTGCAGCTCAGGTAAAAAAGGGTCTTATTGTGAAACTAGAGGACATGTTGAAGGCATAATGCTTACAACTTTTTTTGGTTTTTAGGGACTTGGATTAGCTATAGGGGCAAGCTTAATGGATTTGAAGAAGGCCACAACTTTAGCATCAGTAACTGTGATGACTTTCATGCTCGCTGGTGGCTACTTCGTGAAGGTAAACTATATACAACTTCCGAATCAAAGACAAGATCCTTGTGGCACATTGTTGAATGGTTTCAACATTATAAACAGTTTTCTGGACAACACAGTACATTGTTCTTACACTTTCTGTTTGTCTTTGGCAGAAAGTTCCGGTTTTTATTGCATGGATACGTTACATGTCATTCAACTACCACACATACAAGCTCCTTGTGAAGGTTCAATATGAACCAATCATGCAGGATGTAAACGGAGAGGCAATAGTGAGTGGGCTTAAGGAAGTGAGTGCTCTTGTAGCTATGATTATTGGCTACCGTCTCTTAGCCTACCTTTCTCTTCGAAGGATGAAGCTCCACACTTCAACTTAAATTTACTTTCAAATAGGCCTTTATGTATAATGTGTCCACATACTTTATAATCTTTGCTTGTTTATATATACTTCCACTTACTTCAGAATGTATTAAAGAAAAAACTTAACTATATAATACCATTTCAATTCTGTCAAGTAATGGCCTTATTTCAATACTTCATTCCTCCCAAGATTATAAGTGGTAAAGTGTGTGGGTTGCTTCTACTTGAGATATAACTTTCTCAACCAAACCTTACCACTGTGACTAGTGCCATACATACAAAAGTCTTCTTTTTCTGAGAATTGATTCTTTTCTGCAGTCTTTTCAACAAGCCAAACATCTTATGATATATACGGAAAAACTTAAAATAATTGACTTGAAATCACACATATATTTACATGGAATAGTTAAATGATAAAGACATATATTAAAAACTGAAGTAATTTTTGATATCGTTTGAATAAAAACATAGCATATAAAATATAGGGCTTATTTGCTATCTAGCCATATTTGGATGTTAAATTAGGTATATGACATTGATTTTGACATTATTAATAAACTAACATTTAACTTACTTTTGCTCCGATTATACCCCCACTAGTAGCAAGTACCCAGTCATAAAGAAAACAATAGATGATGTCAACGTTTTTTTCTATGGACTGAAGTGAATCATTACTATTTATCATCAAATCTTGTAATGAAACCACGTTATACACTTACTTACCAGAAACATATCTATAATAAATAGAATAGTAACAAAATATATAGAATTTACAAGTACGTGAGTGACTAAGAAGAAGATCAAATTGAATTTGAAATTCTTGTTTTATTTTGTAAGATAAAAAACTTTGTTCTATTCTATTTAATAAAATTAGAATAGTACTAACATTGCATTTTTGTATATGGAATAGATGAACTGCTACTACAAATTGATCAAGTTGTTATTCATTTTATAGGCTCCACTCGAACCTCCTAAATACTAAACCTAACCATACCCTAAACACTAAACACCTCTGATAGAAAATGTCCCGAATAGAGGGTCAATTTCATTAACATACACATCACTTATTTCTTTATTGCATACGTTTTTCACTTTAGGCGGTAAATGTGTGGATACAATACAACACTGTCACATTAAATGATGTATTCCATTTATTTACAACGTAAGTGTACTCCACATCACTTTTTTTACCGCATATAAGGCTTAAATGTTCTATTTTATATAACCAAAATAGCATAGAATACCAACTTTATCTCAACCTTTACAATCTAGGAATTAAACCTTATTCTAACCTCACACCAATCCCTACTAAACTCTAAGCCCCAATAAGTAATTTCTAAAACCAAATACAAACTATAAACCCAAATAGAATGGAACAAAATAAATAGCATAGTACAAATTGGTGAAATTATGAAATGTTTATCATTGCATGGAAGAATTTAATAATGATCCCAACCATATACCCTATTCAAGGAAGTATAAACCCAAATAGAATGTCTATAATATGGTTTAATATATCCAAACCCTTACTTGGTAAATCTAAACCCCTAGCCAGGAACCTATAAACCCAAATATAATCTATAATTTTTTTTCTATATTAGAAACTTGAACACACATTTTATTAGTTTGCATGTTGTATATCTTCTATTCCATACAATGTAAGTAGTATAGTAAACCATTCAAACCAAGAAAAGTTACATATTAAATCCATTTTACTATTCCATAGGAAAATAATATACTACTTCTATATGATCAGGCAAACATTACTAAACCCTCCAATTAGGATATTAAATTTTGAATTTGTCAAATAACCAATTTTTACAAAGTTGCGAAGGGAAATGAAGAATACACATGACATTATCACATGCAAATGAGAATATACACATTGCACCGTCACCTATATGATATTTCTTTTACAAGAGTCCAAAAAAAACTCTTATGTTTACATGAGTTCTTAAGTTTATACATATGACCAAACACTACGTGGAATTCCAGAAATCTCTCCCTCCAGTCACCGAAACATCAATTTGAATTCGCTTACAAATTGACATCTGGAACAAACAACATGTGAAAGATGAATCTATACAATATATGACATATTCCATGATATATAGAACAAACAAACTGAGTCTATACTATGCAATCATAAATTTGTACTATTACTATATATATAGTATATTCCATTTGTAAATATATCTACATACATTTACGTTGATTCACGTTTAAAAATCTATTCTATTTATATTCTCATTCATATGGACTGATTATGGAATGGAAAAAACTCTTTCATACAAACAGAAATATACAAGCTTGCAATTACATTAGTTTTCCGATAACATATGGTGAAGATTCAAAGAATCTAAGAAAATCAAACCAACTTACTTATCTCAAATAATTTAATTTGCGTTACTCGAAACTCAAATAGCTTAAAAATATAAGAGGATGAGTAAATGAAGTAGCACAACTACTGAATCGGAACTTACAAATGCTGTAAATCGCGTCGTCGACTGCCTCGATTCAGATACTGCGAAGCTTAATCGTCATCTAATGAAGGATGCTTAAAAGAGGGTTGTCGTTCAGAAATCACACCAGAGATGAAGGCGGTGGAAACGGAGTGGCCAGAAAATCAAATAAACTATTCACTTTCTTTTGGAGAAGAAGGTAAAGTAATTTTGAAAAGTTGTGACTAACAAATGAACACGAGTAACTTGAGAACAGTAAAATTAATTATTTTTCTTTTTTTTTCAAAGGTTTCTCCGGTTATTCCCAAGGGTATTATGGCAATATTATATAAAATAGGAGATATATATCGGTGATGTAGGGTTTTTTGTCATTGGACTAATTATAATATGTTTGAAGGTTATAGAGTGCAATTTCTTTAAAATATATGTGATGATTATATAATTGATAAATATTTTTTTTGGATTTCTCAAAAAAGTAACGCACCAACTATCATATTGAATGAAACTCAGAGAGGGTTGAGAGAAGCAGGCATGAAAAATCCCATTAATCGTGGATGGTGAGCCGTTACATCCTTAGTTGTCCATTTTCTCGCCACTTTTTGTTTATGATACAAAAACATATAACCTTTTTTTTTGAAACACACAAAAAACATATAACCATGTTAATTTATCTTCGTTTTCATTTTAGGAAAATTCCATAGAAAGTTATTGATAATCCACTGGACATGCGGTGTCCACAGATATCCACTAAGTTATAAAGAAACCACAAAGTTTCAAACTTTGTTCTATTAATAGAAAAAAAAAGGAAAAAAAGGAGTTATGGGGGAGGTGAAAAGACCAAATCTCAAATGAAGACAGAAGCTCTGAACTAATAACAGCAGAAAGAGACAAAAATATTCTTTGACCAGAAAAAACAAATATTCTTGTAATGCTTTTGAAAAAGAATCCTGACCGTTGATTCTTGTCTTTTATTGGTGGATGGGGGCGGCATTAACTACGTGGTCCTCTTATACACATCGCTCTGTAACGCCTACACGCGGATTAGTGTGACTGATAAATATTCTCTCCTTCTTCTCTCTTCTTCTTCTTCTCGAGAACTCAACTTGCAGAAGAGGAAGAACAAGAACAAGAAACGATATACACAAAGGTTTGCTTTCATCCTTCTTTGATTTGGGTTTCATTCTTTCTCTTTTCTGGTGAGTTTTCTTGGAGAAATGCAGCCAAATGCGATGCCTTTTTATATGTTATGTTACTGCTCTTGCTTAGTGATGCAGCTCATCCATGTTGATCTTTTGATTGTGATATTATGAAAGATATGATTGTTTCCTTTTCTTTTAATTAGTTATTAGATAAGCATGAGTTTCTTAAAGAGTATATGGTGATTTCCTTTAGACTATCGCTTATAAGATGTCTTGAGAGCTTTGTAATTTAACCTCTTCAACTTTTGGTTTTGATATTGAATAGATTTTGAGCTTTCATAGCTAAAAACTTTCTAAGCAAGGAGAAGAGTATTCTAAACATTGAGCTTCTTTGGTATCTTGTGTGTTCTCTTTATCTAGCTTCTGCCTCTCCTTACTTTGAAACTTAGATGACTCTGTAGAAGAAGAAAGTTGATGAGAAATCTCTATGTTGTTTTAATGCTTGAAACTGTTAACAAAATAGATTATAAAGTCTTTGCACAACTGATTATATACTGCTTTTTTGCTTTATCATAATCTTACCAACTGTTGTGTACAACTATTCAATTTTGATTATGATCATCAATGAGTTTACCTTCTATGACAATTCACAGGACACTTGCAATATGGTGATTATGGAACGGCTGAAATCTCCTCCTCCTCTCATGATCGTCTCAGACCTTGATCATACCATGGTAATGATCTGATTCTGTTGCAAAACTCTATTTGCATTTGTAGAAGAAGATAAACAGGTTCTTGATGTGATTCTGTTTTGTACAGGTTGATCATCAAGATCATGACAACCTCTCTCTTTTGAGGTTCAACTCCCTGTGGGAAGATACTTATCGCCGTGACTCTCTTCTTGTGTTCTCAACAGCAAGATCACCAATTCTTTACAAAGAATTGAGGAAAGAGAAACCGTTGCTGACTCCTGATATCATCATTACATCTATAGGAACCGAGATTGCATTTGGTAACTCCATGGTTCCTGACCATTCTTGGGTTGAGACCTTGAACAGTGGTAATAAATGGAACCGCGAGATAGTCTTGGAAGAGACAAGCAAGTTCCCTGAGTTAACTCTGCAGCCTAAAACTGAGCAGAGGCTGCACAAGATCAGCTTTTACATTGATGAAGGTAAAGGTGAGGCAGTGACCAAGGAACTTTCACAGTTGCTGGAGAAACGTGGCGTTAAGTGTTTTACTTATCTTTTTTTGTGAGATCTTTGTTACTTGGAAACCAAATGGTTTGTGATGATGGTCATTGACGTCTTTGTGTTTTCAGTTGGATGTCAAGATCATTCACAGTTGGGGAATGAATCTGGATGTTATACCGCGAGGTGGTGGGAAAGGAGAAGCTCTTGAGTACCTTCTCAAGAAGCTGAAGGATGAAGGAATGTTCCCTGTCAATACTCTTGCTTGTGGTGACTCCGAACATGATGCTGAGCTATTCAGCATTCCTGATGTTCATGGTGTCATGGTAGTGTACTAAGTGTTCACTCATCAACAATCTCTCCTCCATTCTTACCAAACACAAAACCTTTACTGGTTTGTTTTGTCTTTTGTGTGTTTGTGAAGGTAAGCAATTCTCAAGAAGAGCTATTGAAGTGGCATACTGAAAATGCTTTAAACAACTCAAAGCTCATACATTCAAGCGAGAGATGTGCAGATGGCATTCTTCATGCTATTGATCATTTCAAGCTTGGTCCAACTCTTTCTCCAAGAGATAGTTCTGAGTTCTTGAATGGGAAGATGGATATTGCCAATCCTGGTCAAGAAATTGTGAGATTTTACTTGTTCTATGAGAGGTTGAGACGCGGTGAGATCAATAAGTATGAAACATACATAGCCAGCTTCAAAGAATCTTGTGTGAGTGTCTGTAAATAAATAAGATACAAGTAGAATCCATACTTGTCTATGGACTGGACTAATTATCTTTTCTTGGAAAATTTTCAGCACCAAGATGCTGTCTTTCTCCATCCATCAGGTGAAGAGAAGTCTCTGAGGGACACCTTTGATGAGCTGAGGAAGTACCATGGAGATAAAAATGGGAAGAAGTTTTGGGTTTGGGTGGATCAGGTTCTTGTTGTAGACAACATTCCTGGGAAATGCATAGTGAAGTTTGATAAGTGGGAGCAATGCGGTGAGTATGCCATCTTTGGAATCTGATCTCTGGTGACTTATATATCAGCAAGTCCTTATGACTTAGTAAATGACACTGATCGTTTATTACTTTTTGGCAGAGGATGAGCGTAAATGCTGCACAACAACTGTTGAGTTCACTTCAAAGGTAAGCAGATACTTATAGAAGTAAAGTAAAACTTAAAAGTATTAAGGTTCTTGATGGAATGAGAAGTGAACTTGAAATATGCAGGGAGGAGGATGTTTGGTGTGGGGACAAGTGAAGCAGATATGGTCGGAGGAACCAGAGCTGGAAGATGAAAACAGTTGCTGGATTATCTGACCCTTGTGAGACTTGTGAATGATGACAGTCTCCAGGATTTGTCTTCCCTTTCCATATAGGTTTTCTATAAGTTTTGATATTGTTTTGCTAATTACAAAAAAAAAAGTGTAATATACACTTGAGATTTAAAAAAAAAAACAATTGAGGGCAATGGCCCATCTATGCATGTTGTGGCTATTAAGATTAGTGCTGAATTTGTTAACATATAAAAATGAAATATTCAGAAAATAGACTTCTTATGAGTTATGACAAAGTATCTTATATTTTGAACAAGATTATCTGCCTTAAATTATTTTGCTTATGGCTCGTGATGTAGTACTAAGTTCGAGGTGCAATATGTATCTTATAAGTTACAGTGTAGTTCTTTTAATAAAATAATTAAAGATATAAATATATAGATAATGAATATTTATTTAAACAAAAAAATTAACTTATTTAAAAATAAACTAATAACAATAATTTTATTTTTAGTATATATAAAATAAACTCTAACTAAAAAATAAGTTGCACATTGTATTATTTTCTAAAATTTTAATTACTAACAACATTATTTATTCCAGTAACAGTGGTACAATAAAATATATAAAATAATAATAAAAAAAGATTTATTAAAAATTTTGATAGCAATAAAAAAACTTAGGAATGTTCATTTCAAATTATGTTTACAATCTCATCCCGTATGTCATTCATGTATTGACCATTAATTGTTATTTCTCAATTGTTATTTCTTCCTTTTCAAGTCTGTTGAGTTCTTCTTTTTCGACGCGTCGTCTTTGATTCCACTAAAATCTATGAACAATATTATTATAACAATAATTTAAAATTTTGAATAATTCAAAAAGTTGAAGTAAGAAAGATTATAAGAATCTTTGACTAGCACAAAATTAGGTAGAAATATATAATTTGTGTAAACCATAAAAAAATTGAATTTACAAACGTAAAAAGCCTACTAAACTTAATTTAACTATTGACACTAATACTTGTTTTTTGTAATTTCTTAAAAAAAATTGCTAAACTTTTAGATTTAAAACCATAAATAAAAATTTGAAATTTACAAAGAAAAAACTACTAAGGTAACTTTACCATTACCATTTGATTTTTTCTTTTAAGTTTCATAAAGATATTGCTAACTTTATTGGGTTTAAAACTATTACTAATATTTTTTAAATTCACAAACAGCATTACCTATAGTACATAAGTAACCTAACATATCATTGTTGTTTTTTTCAGCTTATTTTAAATATAATAGTAATTAATAGTCTAATTCAACTTTTAAAACATGGACTTTTCTTTGATGTTGCATTATGTTTTGAGTTATCAAATTAATAAAAGGTTTAACTCAAAATTGTAACTCAAAGATGACACATATTAAATCAAACTAAAAATTTAAAAGTGAAATTTAATGCATGAATGGTAACATTTTTGAGTTATCAATGATGTAAACTCGTATTTCAAACAAAATCAATGATACCACATGCTACCAATCAAAGCCTATATTTGTTTATATATTTTCTTTTCTGTGGTTCATACATTTCCACAATTTGCAAGTTTCCAAAAATTAAAAAAAACCAGAAAATAAAACTAAACTTGTAAAAACAATAAATAAAAATACAGACAGACACCACATGTCACCACACCCGAAGTTGATGTTGTAGGAACCACAAATTTTCTTCTTTTTTTGAGCAAAAAACACACAACTTAAAATGAGCCATATCTATTTCTTGACATATGTAGTTCTCAACATCATCATCACCTCTCTTTATTTTTATGTTATCCTGTGAAAAAATCTTCTGATTTTAATTTTTGACATTGAAAGCAAACTTTCTATCCTTCACTCATTTGACAAATATGAAAATGATAGCTTTATATATATGTACTTCGCAGTTATTATCTCTCAAGTTTTATATACACAATTCTTATCCTTCGTAAAAAAAATCTTTATGTTCTATAAAAATACATATTTAATATATTTTTTTAAGAGATAGCTTTCTGTTTTAAAATTCATGTTTGTATGTTCAACTGAAATTTTAAAAATTTATATCTATTAAATATTTTTAGTTTAATATTATAAGAAATCAATCATCACAAATAATGATGTATTTGTAACTAAAATTTAATATAATTGAAAATTATAAAACATGTATTATTTTTAAAAAGATAAAATATATGTTTTCAAACAAATAAAATAAAAAGACAAAAAATAAGTTAATGGTAAAAATAATTTTTTAATATACACAACAAATATAGCATTGAGAATTCCCGCCTCAATCTATTTTAAAAGAAAAACGGAAATTTAGAAAATACATAATTACTGTGTATAATACTAATTATTCTGTTATAGATTTTGATCAAAAAATTCAAAAGCAAAAAAAGGTAATAAGTGCGTAGTTTTAAAACGAAGCCAGAAGTTTTTTAAAAAAATTCTTAAAAAGTTTTAGATTAGTATATTTATTTACTAGAATGAATTATAAATATTGATATTAAAAAGGTAAATTTTTTAACATAATTTAAATATGTAAACTCTAACTTTTTAATAATAATTTAGGTTTTTAGTCGTTAAGTCAACTCATTTTTGATAACAGAAAGAAATAAAAAAGGTGAAAGAAGTTTAAATTGTTCATCTAGTTAAGAATGAACAAACAAGATGAAGGAGGTGGTAACTTGGTAAGGCTTTTTTCAATTAATTACAGAGAAGAAACTAGAATGTAAACCAAACAAAAATATATAAAAATAGCAAACAATTAATATTATTAACTGGATTTATTTAAATTTATAATGGAGAGACTGAATCATTTTTATTTTTAACTAATGAGTTGTTTGTTGGCCAAAAATAAGAAAAATTACTTGTCTATTTAATTTAAGTAATAAATTTAAAATATTTATTATTAAATTGATTTACTTATATTCATTATGGAGAGACTGAATTATTTTTGATTTTAACTAATGAGTTGTGTTAGTTGACCAAAAACAGGAAAAATATATTAATTTTAAGTAATAAGTTTTAACAATTTGTTAGTATTATTTAGTATATTTATGACGTAATCATTTTAAATTATAATAACTAAGAGTTGTTTGTTGACCAAAAATAAAAGAAAAAACAAATAATTGTCTTTTTATTATAAAAGGAAACAACAAAGACCATCTTCTCTATCCTCTCTGTTTCTTCTTTTTGCAATGCTTCTTCCATTTCTTCTTCTCCTCATCTCTTCTCCGATCATGTCCCCTGACCCCTTCTCCTAATTAAATCTTCACACAAATTATTATTATTATTATTATTATCTTCCGAATCGAGATCCATAATTAAGTTCGATTAATAATAGAACCGTTGATGGAGAGTTCATTAGGATTCATGGCGGTCTTCGCCGTCTCAGGGAGCGTGGTGTTCCTCGCGAGCCAATTCCACAAGCGTCTCCTCTCCGATTACATGGACAAGTTCGAATTCGAAATCCGTAAGACCAAAAACCAAAATCATCTTCGATTTTTTTTTTATTTGTATTGATTATTGAAAGAAAATAAAAAGACAAACTCGTATTTTTTATAAGGATCTCGGGAGAATGTGGTGATGAAGAAGAAGGTGAGATTCGCGGCGGATGTGGTGGAGCCGTCGGGGAATAACAAGGAGTATCGCCGGAGACACTCCTCCAAGGCTAAATTTGATAAGCAATCGAAGATGGCGGCAATTGTTTGAAGGGAGTGATTATTATTATTATGTAATTATGCAATTGGGGTTTTTGTGATTTTGATTTTGAATTTTCGTAATTAATTTTTGGGGGAAACTGTTTCTCTCTCTCAGATCTGATGAATCATGGTCAACATATTTTCCTCTTTTTTTGTAACTTTTTCTTTGGGTTATGTGTAAATATTTTTGGTTTGTGTAAATACAAAATGTGATTGCTAATTACCTTTTGTTTAACTGCATGTTGTCATGATTACTGATTAGTTTATGTTCCGCTGTCTCTTAATTACAAGTTCTCATGATTATGGTGTTTGATATTCATCCTAACTTCTTTGATTAGTTTTTTTTTTTGGTTATTGTTGGAATTTATGGATCACTGTTGCTTTGTACAAGTCGTAACAGATTTGTTGTCCAAACGACTCACCATGAATCACTGCGTTAGAGAACATTTCATTATCAGATAATCTGAGAATTTAGTTTCAAATGGAAGAAACAAAATGCTAAAAGGTTTTTCGTAGAAGTATTGGTATTAGATTATCAATATTTTAAAATAAATAGTTCGTGGAAACATTGAGGTTTGTCATGGAATATACTATCAAAATTCATTATTCTAGTAAAATTTGTATATAAAATAAATAAATTGTTTAACCAACAGAAAAAAAAAACACCTAGAGGATTTTGTCAAATTTTTATTGTGTTGGATATTCCATTATTAACTAATTAATATATTTCAAAAAAAAATTTCTCATGACATACGTTAAATAATTTATGAGTTAACGTATAAACGCAATATTTCATAGAATTTTTTTTTGTTTACAGACTGCAATATATATATACTAGAGAGTCGGGCCTAAACTATAATAATTTTAGGAAGTGTAGTGACAGCAGAGCTTTAACGACTTATTATTAAACATTCAAGATCTGTCAAAGATTTGAGGTATATAAAAACTGTAGCTATAGAAATATACTAATGCCAATTAGTGAGAAACGTGGTCTTTAAACCAACTTAAAGGGTACGGTAAACAACCCGAAGGGTCACAAGGCCAAAATTAAAGTGTGGTTTACGGAATGATGGAACTGGCCATACTAAATTATTAATCATATGACGATTATAATGTGACGACATGCATACTTTATTTAACCATATAATAATAATATTTGCATCCCCCCCCCCCCGGTCAAGAAAGAGCAAGTGAAGATGACGACATAAAACGAGGTAAAGGGATTAAATGACTATAGACCTTACTTAAATTGGTTTAAAGGTAGTTTAATATTTTGTAATCAAACTATAAACTTTATAAATCATGATTTAAAAAATAAATACCCTTTAGAAATAGCTCGTCAAACTCCTAAAGAGTATTAAATTTGTTTAAAGTCTGATTTATAAGATTTCTAGTTTGATTACAAAACGTTAAACTATCTTTAAATCACTATAAGTAAAGTTTATAGATTTTAGAGTTCAAGTTTTGAACTTTAATTTTGGAGGGGGTTTAGAGTTTTGAGGTATTGATTTCAGATTATATACTTAGAAATATATAGAATGCGGTCCTAGTTTGAAAAATCTATGATGTTATATGACAATTTTTATGGGAAAGTAATTCATCTATTTAATTAATTTCAAATTCTTTTTTGTAAAGGGTCAAATAAAATGTTTTTGTACATATATAGTGGGCCGGTGGTAATGGGTTACGGCCCATAATAGACAAATACAGTTGAAGCATTACCTCAATTGAAGTGACAGATCTATTGCTTGAGTTGTGGTAGTGAATATATGTGTATTGCTTGAGTTGTGGTAGTGAATATATATGTATTGCTTGAGTTGTGGTAGTGAATATATATGTATTGTTTGAGTTGTGGTAGTGAATATATGTGTATTGCTTGAGTT
This sequence comes from Moricandia arvensis, assembly GCA_905132765.1. Taxonomy (NCBI): domain Eukaryota; kingdom Viridiplantae; phylum Streptophyta; class Magnoliopsida; order Brassicales; family Brassicaceae; genus Moricandia; species Moricandia arvensis. Next base: position 73,421 of record CAJHQP010002462.1, read on the forward strand.
GTGGTAGTGAATATATATGTATTGCTTGAGTTGTGGTAGTGAATATATATGTATTATATTAACTAATTGACGTAGATGGTCTAATTAATCTGGGTATGCTATATATGCATTTATGTCACGAGTAGGTTAGACGATGGTGGGAAAATAGTATTACAGTGACTAATAACATTAGTTTTATTTTATCACTTTGTGCAATAGATCTCAGATTGTCTTCCGTTTTATTACGTGCATGTGTCCAGATCATAGCTGCCTGGAAATATAAAGGTATGATGTTCCATTAAATGCCATGATCCAGTATCACGCATCAATCTGATACACACGTATATTTTTATACAATTTCGTAAAGTATGAAGCAATCATAGGATAGTCCAAAAATTCAGGTCAAAGTGATTTATAGAGAACTCAGTTTTCGAAGTACTTTCTTCTTTGATTATTGCATATCAATTTTCTTTTTCTAAAGACGTTATGAAAGACTTTTTGTTACATACACCAATTTTTTAAATAAACAAGTAAACACTACAAAAAGAAAATTATCATCCATAAAACAACACTCATTTTAATTCTTTGCATACCGAAGTTACGGACGACCACCTAACTATTGACAAATATTGAACTATGGATGATCTAACATACACGGCATAGATAATAATGAACAGTCTAAGCCATAATCATAAAGAACCATCCAAAAAGCTGAATCAATGATTTGCAAAGGCTTGTATATCTGTATATAGTATACAATTTGAATCCAGTTTTATTCTTTTTAATTTGTTTGAAAGTTATCATGGGAAAATATGTTGCTATTCAGTCAAAAAAAAATATGTTGCTATCAAGATATCTAAAAACTCAGTTTGAAAGATGTCTTATCATGATTATCACTAGATGCAGTAGGCTAGCAGTTGTAATTGAAAATATTAGCAGAAAATGATTCCAAATCAAGAGAATATTAGAGCATTCTCACCGAAGGTTCTAACTCCGGGATCTCAAAATACATATACATATATGTATTTTGAAAACTTGTAGAACTAAAACCTCTCATTGAAAGTGTTCTTAGGATTTAATACCTAAACTTCTCATAGTTAACCAGAAAAAAAAATATTTCGTCATGATGATGCATGAGTTATTAATCAGATTCCTATTAAAACAAAGAATTTTTAGTCAGAAAACTTTGGAGTCACGTTGTTTATGTTCTTGTTCTTTAATATTGTTTGATTATTTTACTATAGATTTTGATATGAGCTTCAAAACAAAGGGTATTTGTTCGAAGGCGACGAATAATCTAACTGCAGCCAAAACGTCGCCGTCTCTATTGCTACGGCATGTTAGTAAGAGAAGCAATGTGTACTCTAATTAAGGCTTTGACGTAAACACTAAGTAGACATAATCCTATGAGAAGCTATTTTCTCGTGCGAATTTATGTTGTATAATTTAAACACTAATAAAATAGTTAAATGAATACTTAAGTCGTATATTTAAACAACTTCGTATTCAATTCTCGGAGTAATGGACTGGACTACACATTTGTCACTGCTAAAGAAAAAAACTAGGATTATATTCAAATGCAACTATACGTTGATGGTACATCGATGGTATTTAAATACGTTGATCTCGTTAAGTTACGGGTTCAAGTGATACTATGATAATAGACCTAGAGAAGTGACTCAAAAATTCCTTTCTCATAGATGTATTATTTTAATAAACTGACTTAGATATGTCTAATTTTACTGAGTATACCATATAGTTTGACTTTATGTCGACAGTAGGTTAGATAGAGGAAAAAAACTATATATAGTATTCCATTGACCAAGCAATTTTCAAAAATTATGCATATTTTATTTCAGATTGTATTGCGTTTTATTACGTGCATGTGCCCAGGTCATAGATCAATATTAGCTGTCTGAAATATAAATGTCTGTTGTTCCATTAACTGCCATGATCCATCAAAATATCATGCATCAATTCATACACACGTATTTTTTTTTTAATAATTTAAGTATGAAACAATCATAGTGTGTATTTCTCAAAAAAAAAAAACAATCATAGTGTGTAGTCCAACAAAAAAGACAAATAAAAGTGATTTCTTTAAAGTACTCGCTTCTACATTGAATTTTAAGATTTCCAAATCTCGCATTTAACAAGAAGTTTCCGAAGCAGTTTCTACTTTAATTATTGCATAATCAATTATAGTTTCCTAATAAAAACATCCACTCCATTTAAAACGTGTAGTCGAGGCACGAGCAATATAACGAAGATATAGAGTAGGAAAAAAAGCAAACACAAACAATCAATAAAACATAACATTTTTTCACTTTACATGTAACAAAATTTGTTCATAAATTTGTCCATTATAACTTTCCAATTCATAAATAATGGACCATCAGAGAGTTAAATCAATGATTTGCAATAGCTTTTTTATACAACTTAACCAATGAATTTTTCTTAACACTAATATAAGACTTCGCAGGCCATCTTCGACCTAATGATAAAACTCCATTTTAGTGTAATTTACACTAAAATCTTTCCAATCCAACTCTAAAAACTATATTATCTTAGTGTCGAACTATATATTATCTTAGTGTCCAACATAATAATATAAAAATTAAAATACAGTTTTGGATTAAATTTTGGTATTGTGATTGAAAAAATAAAATATTTTTAATGCTAAAACTACACTAAAATGGTGTGGTTTTCACAAAAAATGATGTTATGAGTTGGAGATGCCTTCAGTCATAGTCTTTGATCATTTTCGTAGAAGGTATTTTTTGAAATTACATAGAAAAGTTCTCACTCACTAACTAAACCAACCATTAAAAATGCATATTAATTAGAACAAGTTTTTTTTAGCCATATTGTCCATATATATATATATTCAATGCGGTGAATACAAAGTACTCATATTCATGTCACGGGATTCTTGGCAAGTTTTAATGAAACTTTATTTGAATATTCAAAAATGTTGTTTGCTAAGAACTTATGAGCAAAATCTTGTCCAGAAACCTAAGGTTTGAAAACACAGCAAGCCTATACATTTTGATATGAGAGCAAAAACGGATCACTTACCATAGCAAAAGTGACCTTATATTGGTCTAATGGTCTTAAGATCAAATTATGTTATGTAGATGATGTTAAGGAAAAGCTCTTCCAAAAAACTTACTGTTGGTTTCGTTATGGATTAGATAACAAAAATACATAAAATCCGAATTCTACTTGGCTATCGTTTAGCGTGAAAGTGTTTAAGTCGTGAAATTTTGTACGAGTTCAAGTGAGCGGATATACAATCTACACAAATCAGTTATTATTCATATTATTTTGTATTTGCATTTATACGTTAGTATTTATTTTCTAAACAAATAAAAATATCTAGAGAGAAAACATTATATGTTTACTTTCTGTGTCTGTATAGAATTCAGACTACTTTCCAAGAAAACTCTTAACTTAAGATTACTGCTTTAGAAATATATACGATTAAATCACATAAAAATAAATGCAAACCTAAATATACAAAGATAATTTAGATCTAGACATTCGAAGGATCGACCATCAGCCAGGCTTTTATGATTCAACAGAACACCAGAGCATGTTGAACAGAACATTAAATGAGTGATATCTTCCAAACAAAAAAAACATTAAATCAGTTATTTAGAAAGAAAATAATTATCTATTCTATAATGCATGTGTTTTAAACTTTTTTTTTGGGGCAAGCATGTGTTTTCAAGGTGTCGTTTGATACTAAAGAAAGCAAGGTAAATAGTGTTCAGTCGGCAAGCAATTCATAATCATATTAAAACTACATAGGGGTACTTGGTACTTAATTCTTTTTGGTTATTGCATCATTGAATATTTAATTATATTTTCAATGCTAATTCCCTGGGGTCTCTATTGTCACACCGACACTTTGTTTGATATGCCCGTGATTCTCTTTTTTTTTTTTGTCTTTCTTTAATTTATGACACTAATAATGTTAGCTTTATATTTATTGTATATTCATAAAATAAATATGGTTCCACATCTAGTGGATTATAAAGCATTCGAACAGTAAATGAACATGACCTAATGGGAATCATTTTACGTTTTACTTTGAACCAACTATAAATAGCAATTTATCCAAAAATCCACCAAGGTGACCATAAAATATTTGATTCATACAAACAATTTCATATATTTTCGGTTTTATATGAAATTTAAAATTTATTCAAGTAATCCCTCTGTTTCTAAATAATTCATGTTTTATCACTTTTTACTTGTTTTAAAAAAAATATTTTAGGTTTTTTATGAACTTTTAGATATGAATTATAAACTTTAAAAAATATTAATTGATAATTTTTTATTTATTAAATTGTTGTTTAATATTTATAGAAATTATTATATTTTTAAAATTTAATGAATTAAATGTTAAATATTAATATTTTTTAATATGTGTAAAAATATTAAAATATATTTGTTTAAAATTAGAGGAAGTAATTTTTTTCTCTTTTATCACAAGAAAAAAGGACAAATGTAAAGATATTTTTACTTGAGTGCAACGTGAATTGTGCATTTGAGTAACCGACACATGCGAGACGAGGCTCAAACTCAAAGACCAGAAGCTGATGAGTTGATGAAAAAAAAAAGCTGAACTCTTGGCTTCAAGCTCTTTTAAAATGACGTCACCATAACTTTTACTTCCCGTGTGGACCTCATTCTCGTCCTCCAAATGGCTAAATAAATTTCCCAATTAAATTACAATTAAAGAAAAGCATTAAACCCACCCACCCAAAATCATTAAATAACCAAGAAAATGAAACACAAACCAAAAAATTTGGGAAGAAGAAACATCACAATCACAAATCACAAACCAAAAACCATTCTTTAAATCGCCGACACTTTCTATTCTTCCATCTCTCAACCATGGAAGGCGTCTCCAACCTCCTCCTCCTCTTCTCCCTCCTCCTTTTCACTGTCTCCTCCACTACCACCACCGCATTACCCGATAAAACCGGGTCGGGTCAAATAAACTCCAACTCCGTCCTAGTAGCACTTCTCGACTCTCACTACACCGAGCTAGCAGAGCTCGTGGAGAAAGCTCTTCTCCTCCAAACCTTAGAAGAAGCCGTTGGTCAACACAACATAACAATCTTTGCTCCTCGTAACGAAGCGTTAGAACGTAACCTCGACCCTGAGTTCAAGTCTTTCTTGTTACAACCCAAGAACCTCAAATCATTACAAACTCTCTTGATGTTCCACATTCTCCCCAAAAGAATCACTTCTCCTCAACTCTCCGCGTCCTCCTCCGTCGTCAGCCACCGCACTCTCTCCAACCACCACCTCCATTTCTCCACCGGAAAAGTCAACTCCGCCGTGATCACTAAACCCGATGATGTAACACGACCAGATGGTATCATCCACGGGATCGAACGTCTTTTAATCCCTCGCTCCGTCCAAGAAGATTTCAACCGCCGTCGTAACCTCCGTTCCATCTCCGCCGTGTTACCGGAAGGAGCACCGGAGGTTGACCCGAGAACCCACCGTCTCAAGAAAAAGCCCGCTCCGGTCCCCGCCGGAGCACCACCGGTTCTCCCCATTTACGACGCAATGTCACCAGGTCCGTCACTTGCTCCGGCGCCGGCGCCGGGACCGGGCGGGCCTCGCCACCATTTCAACGGAGAGGCTCAAGTCAAAGACTTTATCCACACTCTGCTCCATTACGGTGGATACAACGAGATGGCTGACATTCTCGTTAACCTCACTTCTCTAGCCACCGAGATGGGTCGGCTCGTGTCGGAAGGCTACGTTTTAACCGTCTTGGCTCCTAACGACGAAGCTATGGCTAAGTTGACTACAGACCAATTGAGTGAACCGGGAGCTCCAGAGCAAATCATGTATTACCATATCATACCGGAATACCAAACCGAGGAGAGTATGTATAATTCTGTACGCCGGTTTGGGAAAATCCGGTATGATTCACTCCGGTTTCCTCACAAGGTAGAGGCTCAGGAGGCAGACGGTTCGGTTAAATTCGGTCACGGTGATGGTTCGGCTTATTTGTTTGATCCTGATATCTATACCGATGGACGTATTTCGGTTCAGGGGATTGATGGTGTTTTATTCCCGGAGGAAGAAACTCCGGTCGAGAAGAAATCCGTCGGTCCGGTTGTTAAGAAAACCGCTAAACCGAGGAGAGGTAATCAATTTTTTTAAATAAATTTCAAGCTTGGTCGTTAGCTATCTGATCTTGACGTTTTAACCACAGATTATTTAATTTTTAACTGAATATAGTACATAACACCATTAAGAAGTTCTTGTTTTGTTTTGTTTGGAACATTATTACGAAGTTATAACTTTCATTGTTTGGAATTTTGTGTGTGATTTTGCTAAAATATGATTGAACCATGATTATAAAAAGATAAAACTCTAATTAGTCGCATATAGTTAAGTCTTTGCAATGAGCGAGTACTAAAGTAAAAAGTGAGGATTAGACGTGTGGTAACGGAGACAAAGTCTCGCTAACAAACTTTGGTATGATAATATAATATATGTTCCAGTAGTATTAGATAATTGTGTAGGAATAATTTGGATTTTAAAGTATTTAATCATCCACCGACGAAGAATCCCATGTTAATAGTAAAAAAATGAAAACCACAAAGTGCTTATTTTCTTTTTCTAAAGCGGAGGTGAGAATTATTTTGGTTGATAGAGACAATTTGCTCTGGTTCATGACTTTTTTTTCCTTCTTAATATATCTATTTTGAACATTAATATATATTTTATTGTGATTGTTGTTATTGTTATTTTTATTGTTATTCAATACATTGTCATCAGGAATTAAATGTTTGGGAGAATAATTATTTCTAACTGATTTTATATTATGTTGCAGGGAAATTGATGGAGGTAGCATGCAGAATGTTTGGTTCACAATTTCACACATGTCAGTGAGATTTCACACATGGCCAATTTAAATCCGGAGATTTTTTTTTTTACAATTCTGTAAGCATGTAAAAAAATTGTGAACAGAATCAAGTAATAATGTAAATGATCAATTTTTGGCTGGTTACAATATTTAATCTACTAAATTAAAATCTTATTTAATCTACTAAATAAAAAACTTTATTTTAAAATTTTAAATAGTTTTACAAAAATTGACATATCATATATTATAAGAACAACAATAATCTGGTTACTCTATCACAATAAAAACAAACCGATTAAATTCATTTTAATAATTGATAGTAATTAAACGTTTGCACTATACACAACCAACATTTATATTCGATCATCTATTTTTTTTAACAATAATACATTAACAATCTGGGATTTTTTCAGTTTTTGACCAATATTAACATGAAATAACATCAGTCATTTGTCTTGATTTTGATAAAACAAACATAAGAGAAAATATTATCTGTATTTTAACGTGGATTGGGTTCCTAGTATGTTCATTATAGTTTTAATTGTTTTGGACTGAACCAACTATACAATATATATATATAAACAGCGTTTTCTATATGCCTTGGCCAAGTAAATAAGCTTTGCATGACTCTCTCTGAGTTTGGGACTCTCGAAAGCTCTCTTAAGAAGCTGCTTTAATAGGCCAAGGCATGTATTGGGTTTGTGTAAAACCAGTGACGAGAGTACAAGTCTCAACTCTCAAGTAACAACCGGCATATGCAAACTTTACTCTGCACTTGAGAGCACTAGCGTATTGTCCTTGCATGAATTTTAGAGAACTTTTAAGTCATACATTTGAGAGCACTAGCGTATTTCATGTTCCTGAGACACTTGCAGGAACTCTCAAGTCTAGTTCAATTGGTTTCAGCAATGGTACTCACGGTCGCAGCAGCAACAACATATAAGGAAAGACAAGAGTGCATACCTTGGTGGTCTCTCTGATGCTGATCAAGCTCCAGTGTTTCCCTTGGACGTTCGTTCACTTTCCAGTGACTTAACCGATAATAAAACCAAGCCAATAACTGAGTTTTTAAACGACCGATTAAACCAAATTCATAACCGAATTTAAACCGAAATCGAAAATTTTAAGTTATCCACTCCTTCGTTCTCTTCCTTCAGTTCCCTAAAGAAAATGTCGTCTTCAGTCTACTGTTCCTCCGCCGTGGCGGTATCCGCCGCAGTCTCCGCTTCCTCCGCCGCTACCTTTAGCCCGTTGCTCTCCTCCCACTCAAAGTTCAAACTCTTCTATAGCTTTGTACCAAAATCCTTCAAACTCGTCGCCATTTGCCCTACTCAGCCGTCCATCCATTCCAACATCCGTCGCCACCGCTTCTTATGCGCCGCCGATACCGAACAAGAAGTCCCGGCGTCATCAGAAGACGAAGAAGAAGCAGAAGAAGAAGCAGAAGATGAGAAACAGACAACGCAAGCGAGTGGTGAGGAAGGGTGACTGTACGTTGGGAATTTGCCGTACACAATCACTTCCTCTGAGCTCTCCCAGCTTTTCGGACAAGCTGGAACTGTCGTAAATGTTCAGGTTCATCTTCTTACCATTTCTCTTAACCTTAATGAGAGTTCTGTCTGATTGTTCTAAAACTGTCCCTTGTTGCAGATTGTGTACGACAAAGTCACCGACAGAAGCAGAGGGTTTGGATTCGTAACAATGGGAAGCATTGAAGAAGCTAAAGAAGCTATTCAGATGTTTAACACCTCTGTAAGTTCCCATCATCTCCTCTCTGGTTCAGCTCAACAGTGTTTCTGATTTGGTTCTGTAGCAAATTGGTGGTAGGACGGTGAGAGTGAACTTCCCGGAGGTGCCAAGAGGCGGAGAGAGAGAAGTAATGAGAGCCAAGTTCCGTGATAGCAACCGGAGTTATGTTGGCAGTCCTCACAAGCTCTATGCAGGAAACCTTGGTTGGAATCTAACTTCACAAGGTCTGAAAGATGCGTTTGCTGACCAACCTGGTGTGCTTGGTGCTAAAGTTGTGCATGAAAGAGATAGCGGGAGGTCTCGGGGGTTTGGTTTCGTCTCTTTTGAATCAGCACAAGATCTTCAGTCTGCTCTGAGTGACATGAATGGCGTGGTAAGGCTTTGCCATCATCTGTTTGGTTGTGTGATTTGGGTTTTAGACTTTACTCATTTGGGTTTTGGTTTGGTTCTTAGGAAGTTGAAGGGAGAGAACTGAGGTTAAACTTGGCTTCAGAGAGAGCCACTGAGTCTCGTCCTTTGGGAGAGACTGAAGAGGTCAGTCTTGTGAGCAGTGAGGTGCTTTCAAGCATCAGTACATGAAGAAGTAAAAGCACAATATCTTGTTGTATTCTACTGAGGCTATATAAGAAGATCATATATGAGATAGAGAACAGGAGGTTGACTGCAATCTTGTTCAAAAATGTTTCTTCCAACAATTGGTGTAATGTATAACCTCAGAGAAATTTAAAAGTTTTTGTAGTGGCTTCAGCTAGTTGGTGTTGTGGTGACCGGAAAGTAGAGCATCTGCAGCAGAATCTAAGTCCTGAGGGAAGAAAACTCTGCAGAAATATAAAAAAAATCCATCAGGACAAAAGCTTCACACAACAATGACCCACTCTGATATGTTGAGAGAACATGCCTGCAAGTGTTGTGGTACAAGGTTGAGCTAAGTTGATTTATATCGCCAAGTCCTTTATAGCCAGCCACCACTTCAAGAACTTGCCTGGACAAGAAGATGATTGCATAAATAAGAGTTTTCAAGAATGTATGACAAGATGAAACTATACTCACCGAACCAAACAAGGCTCGTTACGGCCTTTGACAATGCACTCTTGATCATACTTCTCCTTTTTCTTAGAAGGCCAGGTCGACTTAACAAACTTCATTCCAGCGTGTGTGTTTTTGATCTCACAATATGGAGAGTCGGTTTCGATCATCATCCTCTCTACAGGTATCCCTTTCATTACATCAAGATTCTCAGCTGTTTTCAGCGAGCATCCATTCACACCTAACAAATAGAATCACATGAGCAATGGAAATACGCCAAGGGAGAGTACAAGCGTGAAGGCATACACTCTTTATAAGTAACAGACAATCTAGTGGAAGTGTTTACCAAGGTACATGTTATCGAAAGAAAGAAGCTTATCACGGTCCAGTGCACTACCAGTAAAGGAATGAGCAACCCCTCCAGAGAACCTGAGAGTGGATTGTGGAGTAAGAATTAAGACAGACATGTAAACTCCAAACTCGACAAAACAATAGCGTATAGGTTTTTTCACCTGTTCTTGTTTCTTTCAACAATTTCACAGAAATCAGCAGCAGCTGCTCGCATATGTAAGAACATAGGCAACTTTGTAGCATATGCTAGTTCGAATTGCTTCTCAAAATACCTTTCTCACAGAAGACAACAAATAAGATATTGTAAGTAGTGAAAGAGATGAAACAATAAAACATATGAAAGATTTTATTATGTATGACCTAACTTACTTCTTCTGGATATCAGCAGGGCAGAACTGAAGCCTATCATAATCCAATCCACATTCACCAATTGCTACCACCTAAACTAATCAGAAAGTGAGACCAACATATGAAACCTAAAACCAATTCGAAGTATGAGAAGAAACAGCACCTTCCCTTTTTGCATTCCTTCATTGGCTAATGAAAACAGATCTTGGTAATGCTTCTCCGGATCACCACTCTCTTCAAACTCCTGATGTGAAAATGACGTTAAAGAAAGATTCAAGCACAAGTTAAGAATCTGGTTACATATTAAAATGGGAAACTAAAAAAGAAAGAGACACTAACATTGCATCTAGTTGGATGAACCCCAACAGTACAGAACAGCCTAGCTGCAAGTGTAAATCCAAAGTTAGAACCAAAAAAAAAACATCTAAAGAGGGAAACTTTCAGGGAAAGAAGATCAGTAAGTCAATAAAACAAACCATCAGTTTCTGCAATTGCAAGAGCTTCTCTTGATTCTGCCAGTGACCCACCAGTTACCTGTTCAAGAACATTGGCATTTGAGTAATTCAAATTGATTATAAAAGAATCGATAAGAGTGACTCAACTATAATTCTCTCGACTCCGGCAGACCAAGCTCGGTTCAAGACAGTTGCAATGTCCGGGAGATGACAGCTCTTTCCATGGTAAACTCCCTTGAACATCCCATCTGTTTCAAATTCGACCAATTCTTGTGTGATCAGAACATAACTTGATCAGAAGAAAGTTACAAAGTATTTGTAGAAATGTTGCAACTGACCTGTGAAGTTAACGGCTATGTCTGATCTTACGCAAGGAAAGCCACAATACACAAAAGATAAAGGTATCAGTCACACAGGATCGTTGTACATTAGAAGAAGAGAACTAATCGTACGAAATAGATTCCCGAATTTGACTTGCCTATCATCTTCAACGACGCCATTGTTGAGAGAAGAAACAGAGACAATTGCACAACACAACACAACACAACGCAACACAACCTTTTTCTTCTCTTCCACCTGGGTTGGTTGGTTTTGTATTAATAATGGGCTTTTCCCACGGCCCATTAATTTATGCCAAACTTTTAATACTCTCTTTTATTGACTTTTTCATTCAAGTCCCACGTTTTTGTGGCAGCTTAATTTTTACTTGCTTTATGGATTCTGACATCAAGATGTGATTTTATTTTGCAAACACAGATTAAAAAAATGCAATTTTTAGTAATTTTAATTCTCGCGTTACTAACAGCAGGTAAATAATTTATGTGATAATCGTACAATAGATATATACACAAGTACAAATAAAAACATTGCAAAAATAAAATAAAATAATAATAATCAATCTCCAAAAAAAAGTAGAGGCCACATGCATAAAGGGAAAGAACTAAAAAAGATTTAAAGAAGTAGCCGTCTCGCCTGAGACGGAGGTGGCGGTGGTTGAGCTTGCACCGGAGCAGCTTGCTGGGTCGAACCTCCTCCTCCTCCACCACCACCACCATTATTATCCCAAGGCTTAACAGTAAACAACACGACTAGGACCACAATAATAATCAACAGCAAAATAGCGTAGCAAGTCCACTTGCGCGTGTTCTTCTGATAGAACCGCGCCTTAACAAGCTTGTCCGCACCAGACCGAACCAGCGAGTTAGCTCGTTTCACGTGGCTTTCAATGTCCTCGAGCTGTTCACCCTGGTGCTCAACCAACACGGCCATATCAAGAAACACCTGATGCAGCTCGTTCAAGCTCTTTTCAATGTCTTTCACCGCGTCGTGCCTCTCTTGTATCTCGTTTATGGTGTCCAAGATCTTACCACGACCTTGCTCTTGTAT